>NDXB01000064.1:37741-50966 GCA_002631895.1 Agapornis roseicollis
CAAAAAAAAAAAAAAAAGGAGAGAGCTGGAGGAAATCTTCCCCTTCTTGAATATCATGAAAAAAGACATACCATGGAACAGAATAAACTCAGTCAGTTGTGGGTTTAATATTTTTTTTTCTGAAACCAGATGTCTAAGACTTACCATAGAACTAAAAGGAACTGAGATTATACCCTTTCCTTGTGTGACAATCAATAATACCATGAAAATATAATTTGATGGATTTCTTGTGTTTCAAATCTGCCATATAGTAATACAATATTTTCCCAGATATTGATATTTGAAGATATTTGAAGAGGTGTCAATTTCTGTTTTCTCAGATAAGCAGCTATCAAAAACCACATATTTCAAGTTAAAAACTCTGTTTTCTAGGAAATTATATGTTTTGTTAACACATAAACAAGCTGTAAAACAATTGCTATTCCACTTGAAATCTTTCTGAAGCCCCTAGAGCAACCATACAATTTTCTTCTGTATTTGACCACATGTAAACCTTATGTTTAGGACTTTTGTCTCAGCTTATTGTAAGCTATTGCACTCTTTACAGGTTTGCTCTCAGTGACTGTTCTTTTCCCTGGTCACTACAGCCAAACACACTCTTTTTTTCAGTTCCTAGTCTGAAATCTGCACTTCTTTCATTCAGTCCAGTGACCACATCTGATTGTGCTGATGCCAGGCAGCATGAAGACTGCACTCATCTGATTGTAGCCATCACTTTAAATTTGGAGCAGGTTTGGTGGCTTATGAAGGAATACAGACTCATCAAGTGAGAGAATAAGTATTAAAAAGACAGGGCTTGCTTAATCTCAAAATGTAGAAATGAATTTAAATTAAATTTTGAAGGAATAAAAACACAGACAATCTGAGGTGAGTAGAATGTGATCCTTACATAAATACCTCAAATTTCAAAATATTCCACTCTGCCTACACTTGATTGAAATTCGAAGTCTATCAGAATAGCTGTTGCTAAATATTCATTAATATTTATACTGATTAACTGTGAATCAATGTTAACTTTTCCTCAATAGGACACAATACAAAACCACAAAGTTTATTTGTGGGCTTTGCATATAACATAACAGGAATTTAGCTCAGTTTTTCAGAAAGTGAATGTAAGCAGGGATACATCAGTCACATGAATATTCCACAAGACTTTTGCATCCTTTAACAGATGTGTCATTGAGGACTTGTATAAAATGATAGGGTACAGCTATAAAAAGAAACAGTAATACAAAGCTGTATTGAATGTAGTATTAAAATAATTTACATCCCAAAGGAAGAACAGTCTTCATGATAACCAGCCAAGATCTTTTACAAACTAGCCTCTTAGGGCTGAAATGAAATATAAATAACAAAAGTTTTATATTCACTTAGCCTACTCAAATTTAAGTATTAAGTTTTCTGCCAAGATTAGTATCCTACTCATTTTTTTCCTCTGGCATACTATAAACCTCTCTTAGCATGTGATGTTCTCTAAAATATGCCAAAGAATTTCCTTAACTAAAGTAAATTAGTGGAGATAGATTCTTGCTTTATCTTTTAGTGGGTCATGAGAAGCAAATATATAGGTTTTTTATATCTCAGAAAACACTTTAATTTTAAGAATTTATAATTTTCAGTGGGATATCAAATCACCTTAAAAAAAAACCCTAAACAATAAAGCAAATACAAAACAAAACCAAAATCAAGCTACGTAAATCAGAAAAACTTACATGACTGCTCCTTTATGCCACCCAGTAGGACTTCAGTGAATGTGTTGTACATGGATCACATAATACAGATATTCTTTTTCATGCTAGTACTTGAGAGATTACCAGGGAAAAGCAATTTTTGTTGAATTTACAGTGCTTAAATGTATTCACCTATGGAAAACAAAAGAGGGGAAAAAAAAAAACCAACAACAGGCAAGTTTTAATCTAGAACATTAATAAAAAAGGAGGCATACATTTGATAACAGCTCTTGAAATTCACCGTATCTTTGTCTATGTATTTACAATTTAGCAGACTATTAAATGAAAAGCTCTCACTACAGCCTCTGGGGGTATATTGAAAAGTGGTGATGTTACCTTCAAAGTTAAATGCTCTGTAAATAGTACTGACATCACCTTGCACAAAGCACCAAATTAAGCTGAGTGGTGCTGCTGTTAGTGGTGGAAGCTGACAAAAGCAAAAACCTGAATATCTCAACCTGTTTATGAAATCTAGGTGCACCTAAGTCCAGTATTTAGGAAGAATCTTCAACTGTTCCACTATTCCTAGCTGAAGGTTGCAAGGGGCAATTGTCGTTTTTATCTCTTTTAGCTAGTATTACAGAAAAAAGAGCAAGAGGCAGATTGTAAAATGTATATAGAAATCACAACTTTAAAAAAAATCTGCATCTGGCTACAGAGTGCTTTGAAATTTTGCTTGAACCCCAAATTCTTGCCCCTGTACTAGAAATGGAATTCCTGGTATTTCATCCTGTTTCTGAATATTTTGTGAAAATGTTGCACATGATGACTTTTTTTGTAAGCTAAGCTACAAAAATCACTTTATAAACCCCATTCCTGACAATATGTATTTGTAACCCTCTCCCTGGTAATTTATCCATAACTTAACATATTATTTACACAGCATTGATAGCCTGTAGGATTTATTGCAGGCATGCAGAAAGACATATGGTTAGATTCTTCTCTCATTTATACTAGCATAAATCACAATGAATACTACTGAAGTCACTGGAGTTCCACTTGTTTAAAGGTGCACTAAAAATGCTCAGAACCAAGCCCAAACTTCCTAGGAAGATTTTTACCTTAACGGGATCATGTCAAGCAGGTTCTAATTTATTGTCTAAACTCATCCCTTTATTCAGTTATTTAAACCTTTTACACAGCATCAAGGCTTTGTTCTGCAATCTTTGACTCAGCTATTATCAATTTTTTTCCCCTTAAAGCCATTCTTACACCATTGGAGTAAGGCCAGACTGTATTCATTGAGTTGTTTTTTGAATTTAGGAACAATATTTTAAAACCTTGAAATATTTATAGCACCTGTATATTACTTAGTACAGCAGTTTGGAAGTAGTTGCATCTGTTCAGAACTTTAGATGCTTGAGGACATTTTGGAAACTGAGAAGCTGTGAGAGCATTTGGTAACTTGTAATAAGTTAATAATATACTATTATTCCATAGCTGTTTTCTTTTCACCTTTGATTCACAATAACAGGGAACATGGGCCTTTCAAGAGCTTCAGTTCAGAAAAGGTTAGTATAAAACTATCAATATTTATCAAACTTTTTAAAAAAACAAAATCACATATAGGCTCAGCATGTCAATCCTTTCCCTGAAACTATGATGTTTCTGTCCTGCAAAGCAGGTTTTATGCCTATGTGCTTTTTAGGAAGCAATTATAGTTACTTGGTCAACAGTGACTTGAACCATTGGTTGTACTAACCAGAGAGTGGACAGGTGCTCTTCACACCTTCACACTTAACTCTAAAGGGGCAATTAATTTCTGATCTACTTTATTCTGTTCTGTCACTTTTTTCCTTATGAATCAAACCACAATATGGCTTTAGTGAAGAAAACCTAACACCAAATGTTAGGAAATAAAAAAATGTAATAAAATTATTTCTTCTTTCTAGTTAATTCCTGTCTCAAATAAAAAAAAAATAAAATAAATACTTGAAAATCCTGAGCTGGTTTAGCTGCTGTTCTTGTACTTTCTGAAAGGAAGAACGGAAAGTATAATGTTAATAGCTGTAAGTATTTAAAAAAGACCTCATTCATATTTTTGGATCTATCATTGTGTACCCATCTATGACATAAGTGTATTGACATTAATAAATTAATACATTTAATAAATTTATACATTTAAAGACAGAATGGACTCTTTATCTTAACACTAGCTTGGTCCTTTTGGATCTGCTAACTTAACAGCAGCAGCTAACAGAGAGATGAATGTGTGGATGTAAGTGGAGGCTGAATAGAGTGGGCAGGAAAAGGCCCCTTTTTTTTTTAGAGCCCTACTGACCCAATGGAGTTTTGATCTGTGATGTGCTTCTGTAATGAAACGTCGCACAGGGAATTGCAGGTTCTTACTTCTGGTAAGAACTGAAATAAAACAGAATTCATTTTATTATTACAAGACTTAAAATCCATGTATGCTTAAATAACTCACAGAACAGGACATAGAAATGGGAAATATTTAAAACAAATTAATCTGTTTAGAGGTTGGTTGTCTTACATAACTACCATACTTTGCACACCTCCATGTCTGGTATTTATGCAAATTCTTTCAGGAAACAATTTTCATAATTGTGTAATTTGCATATGCTCACCTTAAGCAGAAGGATAGATTTCATGGTGAAGAATGTGTCAGCATATTTGACAGCTTAAGTAAAGGAGGCCCACAAGCTAGCAACACTGTAAGCTTGTGTTCCTTGTGCCTTCCAATATTTCTCATTGTATTTGTAATGGTGAAAACTAGGATAGCAAGGAGCTGTGAACTTGAAAACACAGGGAATATGAAAACCTGTTTTTATTTCTGCTCCCTGTTAATAGAAGGTTGGCAAATAGATACAAACTAATAGAATTCTAAAATGGTTTGGGTTGGAAGGGACCTTATAGATCACTTAGTTCCAACCCCATGTCTTGGACAGGAGCAGCTTCCACTAGATCAGGCTGCTTAAAGCCCCTTCCAATTTGGTCTTGAACACTTCCAGGGACGGGGCAGCAGCAACTTCTCTAGGCAACTTGTTCCAGTGTTTCACTATGCTTTACAATAAAGAACTTGTTCCTAATATGTAATCTAAACCTATCCACTTGAAGTTTAAACCAATTACTCCTTGTCCTTTTATTAGATACTATTGTAAAAAGGTCCTCTCTAAATTTCTTGTAGGCTCCCCTTTAGGTACTGGAAGTCTGCCCTAAAGTGTCCCAAAAGCCTTCTTGTCTCCAGAATGAATAAGGTCAGCTCTCTCAGCCTGTCTTCACAGGAGAGGTACTCCAGCCCTCTGATCATCTTCATTACCCTGCTCTGGACTTGCTTCAGCAGGTCCACATGCTTCTATGTTGGGGGCACCAGAGCTAAATGCAGTAGTCCAGGTGTATTCTCACTAGAATGCATAGAGAGGGAACATCCCCTCCCTTGACCTGCTGGTCACGCTCCTTTTGATGCAGCCCAGGATACCGTTGGCTTTCTGGGCTGTGAGCACACACTGCCAGCTTATGTTCAGCTTTTTGTCAACCAACACCCCCAAGTTCTTCTCTCCAGGACTGCTCTCAGTCCAGTCTCCAGCCAACCTACATTTCTGGTATGGATTGCCCCAACCCAGGTGCAGGATCTTACACCTGGCTTTATTGAACTCTATTAGATTTGCATGGGCTCAGCTGCCAAGCCTGTGAATGTCCCTTGGATGTAATCCATTCCCTCTATATTTATCTATATTTAAAAATATCTATATTTATCTATATTTAAAAGAAAAAAAAAAAGAGAGAAAAAATATTATCTCTACTTCTAAAGCATATGCCTAGGAAATGCGTTTTGCTGAGTATTTTCTATTTTCAATAGTATCTCAGAGTAAACACATTCAGTGAAACAACTTGCTGTCTAAATANTCTATATTTAAAAATATCTATATTTATCTATATTTAAAAGAAAAAAAAAAAAGAGAGAAAAAATATTATCTCTACTTCTAAAGCATATGCCTAGGAAATGCGTTTTGCTGAGTATTTTCTATTTTCAATAGTATCTCAGAGTAAACACATTCAGTGAAACAACTTGCTGTCTAAATACAGCACTCAGAGGACTTTAATTTTTCACACTGTAAATCTTGCTATTTTTAAAAAATTCTGTAGAAATGCATAGACCTTTTTTTGTTGAAGTATCATCTCCTTTAAAAAGTAATAAAATAGCTAAAAATGGTGTAAAACTCCACCTTTTTTGTTCTGCGCCGTAAAGAAACTTTCAGAGCTTTGGACAGAAGTATGTGAATCACTTAATCCTTTTGTTTTATTTAGTTTCTTCTAATACCATTTCAGCCACTGGAGCATGTACTCAGCTTTAAACACATATCTCTGCCAACAGTCAGTCAGGATACTAGTTAAGTTGTGCTCCCTGTCTGCATGGAATCAATAAAACAATTCCTGTTCCTCAGGAAGTTCTGCAACACAATACTAATTGTCTGTCTCTGAGAACAAAGATATTCATACCTGACAGCTCTTGCCCAGATTAGAAAACCCTTCCCAGACAAACAAGTCATTAGCCACTGTCAACAAACTGGAATTTTCCTCAACAGCAGCAAAGACACGATGAGGATGGACTCTGAGATGTCTGTCTGTAGGAATGTTGACTTATGCTGCTGTGAAAAGTGAAGGACAGAGGACAGGCAAGGATGCACAATGCAAAACTACCACAGTGTGTGCATATCATTATTCCTAAAAATTTAAAGCACTTGTACACGTGTAAATTGAAACCTACTCTTCCCCCCCAAAAAATAACCTTTAAGATGTTTTCAAGATTTGCTCTTGAAAACTGTTGATAACAATCATGTTATATAGAATATTTCTACCCAGAAAGCCCAGCTTTCTTCTGAGACAAGGCAAACAACTTTGAACAGCTTTATTCCCGTGAGGTATGATATGTGTCTTAACTTGTATGAGATTGAGGCTAGAGTCCACATTGAAATCACTAAGAACAAACAATTACCTTGGAAGCTCAAGATGAATTTGTGTGAGGTAAAATAAGGAATGTTATCTGGGATATAGCTAATTAAGATGTGGAATAAATAATTAAATATTTATATTGGTCTGACCCAGGAAAAATTGTTTCCTACAGGAAAATCATAGTTAATTTAGGTGAAACAGAGGTTGCTTATTTTATATGTTTAAATTAGTGAATTTTGAATGAATGCCTCTTTTACCCACCTATTAAATTTCTAGTGTTACATCCAAATCAAGACATATGGCTGTCTTCATACTCTAATTATTTCAAAGTAAAATGGAACTCCTACAGAAACTTAAAAGTCAAGTCCTAAAATAATATGATATGATGTAGGCATGATGAAAAGATTCAGCTAATTTTATCTGTTGAAAGATTCTTAAACCTAATAATTATATTAAAAGCAAATAATTACATTAGAAATATTAGCCTTGCAACCAGCTCCATAAAACGGACTTGAGGGCATGCATTTGAGTAACTAAAGAGGGAACAGACCTGAAGGCAGCCAATTTTCTCAGCAGCTAGCTAAAAAAATGGGTTTGACTCAGGACTTCTTCCATAAGCTATTGTGGGATGCTGGTGTAACATGCATTCCGGTGGTCGCCTCAGGCAAGAAGGCCGACATGCAGAACCAGGGTTACTGGGTTACTGTCCTGCTGGAAGGCTTTCTACCTCATGTTGGGAGGTACAGGATATGGTGAATCTTGCTACCCCCAGAGCATGCAGAGTGTGCTGAGGTTTAAGTGAGATATAACAATGATACTTAGGTTTCTCATAGAGTTTTAAGTGTAGTTTAACTGGCTCTTTGGGCCTGTGTGCACAACTGATACTCTTAAGGCATGGTGTCGTGGTTTAAGCCCAGGCCATAAATCAGAACCATGCAGTCTCTTCCCCTTCCCCCCCCCCCCACATACTTACCCCCCCCCNGTGTGCACAACTGATACTCTTAAGGCATGGTGTCGTGGTTTAAGCCCAGGCCATAAATCAGAACCATGCAGTCTCTTCCCCTTCCCCCCCCCCCCAGCTTCTTTCCCCCCCTCCAGCAGGGATGGGAAGGAGAATCAAAAGAATGCAACTCCCAGGGGTTGAGATAAGAACAGTTTAGTAACTAAGGTATAACACAAATCACTACTGCTACCACCAATAGTAATAATGATAAAGGAAATAACAAGGGGAGAAAATACAATACCACCCACCAACCAATACCGATACCTAGCCGACCCAGCAGAGAACCAGCCCTTCCAGGTAACTCCCCCCAGTTTAACATCCTGGGCATGACATGCTGTGGTATGGAATACCTCTTTGGCTAGTTTGTATCAGGTGTCCTGTCTCTGCTTCCTCCTGGTTTTTCCTCCTCCCTGGCAGAGCATGAGATTCACAAAGTCCTTGGTCAGACTAAACAGCTGAGCAGTAACTAAAACCATCAGTGTTATCAGCGCTGTTCCCAGGCTGAAAGTCAAAAACACAGTGCTGCACCAGCTACTGAGAAGGAGAAATAATGACTGCTACTGCTGAACTCAGAACACACGTTTAATGCCATGGGTGAATATGTGACTCCCCAGCTACTTGTATGCACAGGAAACATAATGTCCATGCTTGAAAGAGATGATTGACTTGGAACTCCACAATCACTTGAGTTCTCAGCACCTTAAATGTGCTGGTCTACATCCTTGGTGGAGTGATCTGGAGAGTGCTAAACAGATTGTGGCACAGAAATGATAAAATTGTATATAGAGAAGACATATCCAGTGCCCAAGGGTTGTCAGGAGGTTCGTGGACACCTGTGAGGAGTAGGTGGAACTGTCCCATGATGCACACAGCTTATTTCAGCCAGATTCAGTGGACCACCACAGGGCATGGCTGAGCCCCACAGATACAATGGAGACTCCTGGGGAAAACCCGGGAGAGGAAGTGAAAAGTTCTGCCTGGATGTGAGGAGAAAAGTTACAGAAACACACTGTGAGCACTGAGGGAGAGGGGCAGGAGGAGAGGAGGAGGTGATCCAAGCAGGGATTCCCTGCAGCCCTGGAAAGAGCACAGTGCAGCGGATATCCATACCGTATCCTGTGGATGACCCCATGGAAAAGCAGGTGGATTTGCCCTGATGGAAGTCACAGCCTGTGAAGAGCCCACACCAGAGCAGGTTTATCCTGAAGGACTGCAGTCTGTGGGAATAACCCACGCTGGAGCCAGGGAAAAATGTGAGAAAGAAGTAGTGACAGAGAAGAGATGTTACAAACAACTGTAACCCCCATTCCCCATCTCCCTGCACAACTTGGTGGGGAGGGGTGAAGTACAGGAGTGAGATGATTGAACGTGAGGCAAGGAAGGAAGGAAGGGAGAAGGTGTAATTTTAAATTTTGTCTTTGTTTCTCACCATCCAACACTATTCTAATTGGCAATAAATTATTTTTTCAAGCTTGTTTTGCCCATAATTGATAAATAATTGATAAATAATCTTCATATCTTTGTCTCAACCCATGAGCTTTTTCACCTTGTTTTCTCCACACTGTCCTGTTGAGGAGGGGTATTGAGAGCTGCTGAACAAGAGTGCCACAGCTAGCCAATTAGCAGTAGAAATGATCCATGTAGATGCAGAAATGGTTACAAAGAATAGTATTATGTACACAGTTGGCATATTTAAAGAATTATTTTATATGTAAATAAGATAATTAATAGAGGTGAAAGGTTCATGTGCTGGGGTCATACAGGACCACAGTCAGATGAAGAATAAGAAATGAGAAAAACAGCAGTTTGGAAAGTCTTACGCAATTGAGCTGAAGATGCTGCTGTCAGCCATGGAGACACCCATCTCCGCTGAACAGTGAGTGACCATCCTGTTCAGAAGATTAGACTCTCCATGTGAACATTACCCTATGCCAAGATCTCAATAAATTGGTTTCTGTTTATAATCAACACTCTGTCCCTGAAGGGTCTATGCAGCAAAAGTGCTATCTACAGCACTAAAGAAACCTACAGAAGCCTTTTCCTAATTACCATCTGAGGTTAAAATAGTCAGTTCTGTCAATGTTTTGAGGCTGAATTTACAGAACTGAAATAGCATACCCTGTTTGATCCTCTGCAGAGCACTGAGTTTCAGATATAGCGTAGATGTGTATTTTTTTTGGTTTGCATTACTGAATTTGTTTCATCTTTGCTATATGTATAAAAGGAAGGAGTCCACTGACTTATTTTTCTTTTTTTTTTTTTTTTTTTTTTTTTTAATTTTTTTGTTTTTTTTGTTTTTTTTTTTTTTTTTAATTTTTTTGTTTTTTTTGTTTTTTTTTTTTTTTTTAATTTTTTTGTTTTTTTTGTTTTTTTTTTTTTTTTTAATTTTTTTGTTTTTTTTGTTTTTTTTTTTTTTTTTAATTTTTTTGTTTTTTTTGTTTTTTTTTTTTTTTTTAATTTTTTTGTTTTTTTTGTTTTTTTTTTTTTTTTTGATTAGAACAACTCAATAACAGCAAGTAATAATTAGAATTTAATATATTCAATGGGAAAGGCTCTGACTGCACCACCCAAGTCTTGGAAGGCAGACGCAGGGACTGTGAGAATGAAGACCCTGGGCCCACTGTAGGAGACAATCTGGATCGAGACCGTCTTAAGAACCTGAACGTGCACAAGTCCATGGGACCTCATAAAATCCATCCACGGGTCCTGAAGGAGCTGGCAATGAAGTTGCTAAGCCACTGTCCATCATATTTGAGAGATCATGGCAGTCAGGGGAAGTTCTTGAAGACTGGGAAAAGGGAAATATAACCCCCAGTTTCAAAAAGGGGAAAATGGATGACCTGGGGAATTACAGACCAGTCAGTCTCACCTCGGTGCCTGGCAAAATCTTTGAGCAGATTCTCCTGGAAGGCAGGCTAAGGCACATGAAAAACAACAAGGTAGTGGGTGACAGCCAGCATGGCTTCACTAGGGGGAAATCCTGCCTGACCAATTTGGTGGCCTTCTACGATGGGGCTACGGAACTGATGGACAGGGGTAGAGCAGTTGACACCATCTATCTGGACTTGTGCAAAGCATTCGACACTGTCCCACACAGTGTCCAGACTCCAGACGTCTGGAGGCCAGTGACAAGTGATGTCCCTCAGGGATTGGTGTTGGGACCGGTCTTGTTTAACATCTTTGTCACTGCCATGGACAGTGGGATTGAGTGCACCCTCAGCAAGTTTGCCAAGGACACCAAGCTCTGTGGTTTCATGGATATGCTGGAGGGAAGGAATGCTGTTCAGAGGGACCTTGACACACTTGTGAGGTGGGCTGATGCCAACCTCATGAAGTTCAACCATGACAAGTGCAAGGTCCTGCACCTGGGTCGCAGCAATCCCAGGCACAGCTACAGCTTGGTCAAAGAGGAGATTCAGAGCAGCCCTGTGGAGAAGGACTTGGGGGTGGTGGTCTATGAGAACATGAACATGAGCCGACTTCAGTGTGTGCTTGCAGCCCAGAAAGCCAACGGTATCCTGGGCTGCATCAAAAGGAGCATGACTAGCAGGTCGAAGGAGGTGATCCTGCCCCTCTACTCTGCTCTTGTGAGACCTCACCTGCAGTACTGTGTGCAGTTCTGGTGTCCTCAACATAAAAAGGACATGGAAGTGTTGGAACAAGTCCAGAGGAGGGCCACGAAGATGATCAGGGGACTGGAGCATCTCCCATACAAAAACAGGCTGAGAAAGTTGGGGTTGTTCAGCCTGTGGAAGAGAAGGCTGCATGGAGACCTCATAGCAGGCTTCCAGTATCTGAAGGGGGCCTATAGGGATGCTGGGGAGGGGCTCTTTATTAAGGACTGTAGTGACAGGACAAGGGTAACAGGTTCAAACTTAAACAGGAGAGGTTTAGATTGGATATAAGGAAGAAATTCTTTCCTGTTAGGGTGGTGAGACGTTGGAATGGGTTGCTCAGGGAGGTTGTGAGTGTTCCATCCCTGTCTGTGTTCAAGGCCAGGTTGGATGAAGCCTTGGGTGACATGGTTTAGTGTGAGGTGTCCCTGCTTATGGCAGGGTGGTTGGAACTAGATCATCTTCAGGTCCTTTCCAACCCTAAGTATTCTATGATTCTATGTTGTGGAAAACCTACAAGGTGTTTAATTTTTTACTTTATCTGTCTTCATTCTCAGTATTAGATTATTTTAGTTTTAGTTAGAGAAAACATAAAGCAAGGTGTAGAGGAGTAAATTGAACTTCTCCAGGGACTTGGGCAAAACCTCTGGATACTGCCAGGTACTGGCAGGTACTGGCAGGTACTGGCAGGTACTNCAGGGTGGTTTAGATCATCTTCAGGTCCTTTCCAACCCTAAGTATTCTATGATTCTATGTTGTGGAAAACCTACAAGGTGTTTAATTTTTTACTTTATCTGTCTTCATTCTCAGTATTAGATTATTTTAGTTTTAGTTAGAGAAAACATAAAGCAAGGTGTAGAGGAGTAAATTGAACTTCTCCAGGGACTTGGGCAAAACCTCTGGATACTGCCAGGTACTGGCAGGTACTGGCAGGTACTGGCAGGTACTGATGTGGGAAAAGGTCCCTTAATTGCCTTGGTCTTTTGCTCTCATGCCCTGCTCTGTCTATGATCTGTCTCACCTATTAAAACCATAGTCAAAGAGAGAACTATCCCCTACAACATGGATTATAAATTCTTAGTAGCAGGATGATGTCATTTAAGACAGAATCGAGAAGCTTAACTTCAGTAAGTGTTTATATGAAACTGTGGTGATTCATGTCCTTCACAATCCCTGCTGTGTAATGTATTAATATTGGTTTTCAATACTGACAACAAAACATTTTTGCATTTCTCCTGATGCTGAATTAAAAATTGATCAATATTTTCTTATAATATTGCCTCTTAATATTTAGAATTATGAACACAGATATAAAAGTCGGTTTTTGAAAGCAAATATTTTAATATTCATTATTTTTTATTAAATTCCAATAAGAGTATCTTCCTAATAATTCACTATTCTGAAGTATTCTAGCATTAGCAGCAGTTTAATAAAAAGCAAGTTCCAATGGAAGGAGCACAAAGATTTTGGTTTATTTTTTTCTTATGAAAAACAGGCAGAGTGGAGGATATGAAGAAATAATTATATGATGAGATAATATAAAGACTGCAGGTTTGTGTGTCTTCATGTCTTCATATAACTACCGAGCATGAGGTCTGATGTTTGTTAATTGAAGATTTCTATTTCCACTAAATGGCTTCTCCTGAAAGACTAGGTTCTTAGCATAAAATTAATTAACCTTCAGAAGACAGTCAGAGGTACTTCAGTGACCCTATTATTGCCAAAAAAAATAAATCACTTTACAGGATCTTCCACAAATCTCTTAAAAGCCTTCTACAGTATGCATGGTGAAAGATTATGAAATATCAGATACCTTTTTATTTTCCATTATGTGCTAAAAAACACAGAAAGCAATTATTTCTGCACCATTGTCGTGGTTTAAACCCAACCAACCACACAGATCATTCACTCACTCAACCCCCCTTCTTGCCCTCCCCTGCTTCCAGAGAGATGGGGGAAGAATC
>NDXB01000066.1:0-28795 GCA_002631895.1 Agapornis roseicollis
GGGGGGGGGTTGAGTGGGTGAACGTGCTGCCTGGCTGGGTTCAAACTACAACACTGGTTTACCCTGTAGACCTCTTTTGCAATGCTGTTCTTAGGAAGAGGAGTTGCAGAGATGTCTTGTCTCATACCCTAGAGCTAGCAAGACCTCAGAAGAGACGCAGATATCGAAGTTTTCCAACTTGGACATTTCCAGGTTAATACAGACAGGATTCCCAGGGCAAGGATTTGTTTCTGAAGAAACAACCTTTCACATTGCCCTCTCTGAAGTGCAGCTGTGTTCAGCAGCACGTGTGCTTGCTGCCCTTGGCATGCTCTACACAGCCTCCCTCCTCGCTCACAGATGTCTCAGCAAATCACCCTGCATGAGCTGGAGTGGCCACCATGGTGAAGAGAGACTCAGCACCTGGGAGTCCTTCTGCAAGTCTAGCTTTGCATACCCATATTCGTGATACAGTGTAGATGCTGCAGGAAAGCATCTCATCATAGGATGGACATAGGAAGGGACCTTAAGATCATTTAGTTCCACCTCCACCTTCCACTAGACCAGGTTGCTCCAAGCCCCATCCAACCTGGCCTTGAACACTGCCAGGGATGGGGCAGCCACAACTTCCTTATATCTAACCTGAACTTTCCCTGTTTAACTTTGACCCCGTTCCCCCTTGTCCTGTCACTACAGTCCCTAATGAAGAGCCCCTCCCCAGCATCCCTATAGGCCCCCTTTAGATACTGGAAGGCTGCTATGAGGTCTCCACACAGCCTTCTCTTCTCCAGGCTGAACAGTCCCAACTCTCTCAGCCTGTCTGCGTATGGGAGATGCTCCAGTTGCCGATTACCCTCGTGGCCCTCCTCTGGACTTGCTCCAGCAGCTCCATGACCTCAAACAGCCCATGAGCACAAACCAAAAGCAGTGTAAAAGGCAGTTAGTCCGAGATGTCGCTGTCCCAGTCCAGCAGCCAGCCTTGAGCTGGAGGCTCCGGCCCCAAGTGAGCTACCAGGGAGCAGCCAACACAGGCGGTCCCTGGCGCTGAGCTCGGAGCAAGGGCACTTGCTGCTGCCACCTGCTGTCCCCTGCCAGCAGGGCAGGCTTTGCTCGGCTCTGCCGGCCAGCACTGCCCTCGGGACTGGGCCTGTACCTGGGAGAGCAAACAGCAGGACCCATTGATCAGCCCGGCCCCTGCCAAGCTCTAGAGGGACCCAAACACTTGTTTGTCCACCCGCAGACACCAACGGAGAAAGGAAAGCGGTGGCTTCTGTGTCCTGATTCTCCTGTACAGTCGATAAAGTTGGCCCTGGTTTTCTTCTCAGCCCGCTACAAGACAGGGCCATCTGCTCCTACTGAGAATGTTCAGATTGGTTTCTGCATCTTCCATCCACAGCCCAAGACATGCTTGAGCACAAGGCAAAAGCCATCCCAGGGGAGAATCCAGGCTGCACCTGATAGTTAAAAGCCCCAAAGGCAAGGCAGAAAGGTTGTACAAGTCCCAGCACTCTGCAGCACAAGCCAGAGTGAGACTGGCACAAAGGCAGCAGGAGCCATAAGAAGCATTTATATGCAATTCCTTGAGCAACAGACACTGAGAAGAGGCACAGTTGAGAGGAGACAGGAAGTATAATACAAAAGGGTCCACACAGCCACAACAGGCACAGTTTGAGCAGTGCACTGACAGTAATTTTATTAGTAAGCTAAAATTGGTCTTCTGACATGTTTCCATAGGCATTAAACCAGGAATTGCTCCTATTGGCTCTACAGCTTTTCTTGGAGAAAATGTTGGTTTTTACAACAGCAGTAGGATATTCAGGGACACTCAAGAAAGTGACCTCCTTTTGGTGTTTCAAGAGTATTTGCCAATGGGCATCACACCCCACTCACACATGCTTTCTCAAGAGCTTGAGTGGCCTATATTTGATTTCACTTCCTTCAGCCTGGAACTGTGCCCACAAAGGGCTTAATGCAGTTTCACCAATCCACTTTATAGCAGTGCTTGTATGTAATTCAGATTAACCTAGTGCTGTCCTCTGTGCAGAAGGTCCTGTTTCATGCTGGTGTAAATGGTGTCAAGGTCAGTGTTAGTTGGTGCAGAGCAGTGGAGGATGGTGCTGCAGGCAGCCAGGAAAGGCAACACATCCAACTCATGTGCCAGGCCTCAGAGGACACCAGAGACAGGAAGTAATTCAGAGACAGCATCTGTGTCCACATACACACCCAAGGGATGCTTACCAAGGAATGCTCCTTGCAGGCTGATGCCATTGGCCCATGATTTGCCTCATAATCTCCAGGTCAGACTCTATTTCTGTGATATTCCACTGCAAAACCAGTTATCACCAAAGCTCAAACCCATGTCAAGCACTTCTGAATGCCCCTTGCTCTGGCTGGCCTTCAACGCCACATGAACTCATCAGCAAGGAAACAACATCAGCCTTTCAGCAAGTGACCCTGAGCCCTGGGAAGCAGTGGCCCACCTTTGCTGCTAGTCAGGACATGCCCACAAGGGAACTTCCTCCCTGCTAACTCAGCCCACCAGAGAGAAAAAGCAAAGGTAAGAGATGTAGGCATAGAGAAAATAGTAATTAAAAATTAAATAAGCACTAAAAAGCTTACTTTGAGACTGTAAGTTTCCTGCTTCAATTCACAGGACAAATAAGATGAGGAGGGGGTGCCAGAAAGCCTTTCATATAATCAGGGGTCTGGCCCAGAGAGGCAAATCACTGGAAATGCTACGGAAGCCCAACAACAGCAGAGCTTCTGGTGCTTGATCCTAAACAGGACCCACTCAGGACCCTGCCCATTCTGCCATAGCAGTCTTTTGCATTTCAGATAAACAGAACAACCTGGGATTGCATCAGCTGGGCTGTGTCTGGCACAAAGGGAATTCAGCACTACATGCCATCTAAAGCCATGTGTGTATTTTATTCAATATTATATCTTTATAGGCAGAACCATAGACCCTGAAAGGAGCCAGGAGAGGGAGGAGAGGCAGCAGTCTGTTGTGGAAGGTCCATAGGGAAGTAGTTGAAAATGCTTTTGCAGCAATAGCTGCTCTATGTATCCTTCACTGTTCTTGCCTGCTCACTCTCACCAGATTCCTGTCAGAAACCACTATCTCCTGGCTCCATGGAGCCCAGCAGGTAAAACCCACACACGGGCAGGTTATTCACACAGCCTCGGCTCCATGCAGTGCAACAACCAGTCCAGTGACATTCCCCTGCAAAGTGCAGATTCGTGTGAGGACAACAGCAGGCACATTTGCTACGTCTGTGAGGACCAAGGCAATCCCCAGCATCAAGCAAGCTGCATGTGCATGCAGCACGGGAAAGGTGCTCCATTCCACCACTACACCAGTAAACCGGGAAGAAGTGGCAAGAAAACAATAGGGAAGTCAAAGTCTTGGGCCTCATACCTTCATCCTGTGCAAGCCACATGCACAGAGCTACCTTGTACCAAGCCAAAGCTACCTAAATAGCGTGAAAAACTCAATTTTACAGCAATCAATCCACTAGACACTGGTCTGTAAACACTCGACCAGCCTTGCTCTAAAAGCTCCTCTGCTTTACAGGCCAGCAGCCCAGATATTTGTGGTTGTTCTGTACTGCTGGCATAACCTGGAGGTAAAGGTGTGCTCATATTTTCCCTTCTCCTTTGGTCAACTCCTTGTTAACAGAGCAGATAAGAACAGTATTTCCCAGGCGGAACACAGCGTCAGCCTCTCCATCCGCAATTTCCTTAGATCTCAGCAGTGAAACTTGGGCTGTACTTGGAAAGGACACAAAGCAAAATGCAGTCATTATCAGCTTGGTCTCTGTGTTACATATCCCTAGCTACAAAGCTGATTCAGGGCTATTGGCAGACTCCTTGCTGAGCTGTAAGGACAAGTGTGGACAAGTTTCTGAGCTACCAGCTTGGGGCAATTTGGCTTTAGGGCTTTGCTGTATCAGGGCAGATGCCCACCCTCCTTGGGTCAGAAGCTAACCTCCCAGCTGGCAGGACTAAGCTCAAACTTCTCCACAACTCAAAGCAGGCAGAGGATGACACTGTTGGGAACACTGACTTTCATGGTCCTTAAAAATAACCAAGCCAACACAAGGTACAGGCAGTCACACAACGACAGGGAAAATGGGGAGTATTAACACAAGAGGAGTACAACACAGAAGAAGAGTAAGGGCTTGCAAAATGTCTGAAGAGCAGCTTTACATGGAAAGTGACTGCTTCTGAAAGAGTTTAAAAAGTAGCCCCTCTCAAACATGGATCAGCTATGAGTTGCTTATTGGAAGTAGGTCTCCTGCCAAGGCCATTGGGATGGCAGCATGCTACAAGAAGCAACTTGTTCCCTTGGAATGTAAAGCCTGACTGCACACACATACTGTAGATGAACTCATGTCATCAGGGTTTCTGAACTGCTGTCCTCAGTATGAAAGGTTTATCCTTAGCCAGGCATTCCTCAGAAAGGTCTACAATGTAGAGTTCCTGGAAAGCTGAGCCTGTTTTCAGCTGTAAGAAAATGGATGTTGTGCTGGCAGCCTCAGGACAGGAGCTATCACTCGTTCCTCCCCCCTTCCCCCCCTCCCCCCAGTCTAAAAGAATGGTATTAGCTTCTGTTGTCCCTGCATCCCAAATATCCCTGCTCTATTTCTTAGGAAGCTTCAAGATGTGCAAAAAACAGACAGATGAATGAGCTTTGTTTGAAAGCTTTAGGAGATAGGAAGAGCTCCATTTCTTTTTTATGCAGTGACAGAGGTATCAAAGTTGCAGGCACTGGAGGTAATGGTAGAGGCAGGCTGAAGCAACACTTGAATGTAAATGGTATGTTTTAGCCATCGCTGGAGAAACCAAGAAGAGCAGGGTCACACCTGAGCTGTGAACTTGGGGTCCTGAAAGACATGGGAAGTATTAGCACCTTATTTCTCCTTGTGGAGAGAAATTCGTCCTTTAGATTATTAGGGTATGGGGTGGTTATTATTATTAGATGAAAGAGATAGATAAAAAAAGGCAAGACAGAGTGCATGTTACTCTGAAATGCTTTGAAATAAATCAGTAGTGCAGTCCTAATCTGAAATCCTACGGTTAGTTCTCATTGCTCCACATTAGAAGGGCACAAAAAGGATTCTTAAAAAGCTGCAGACAAGCCTTTGCCTATATAGCAACAAAAAAGATTAAGAACATCCACAGATTTATTGGGCAGCGGGTTCATATTTAAGTATAACTAAAATACTGCAGTTTGAGCTCTATCCTCAGAACTCAGGAGTTTGTTTTGGATTTAAAGTGCTCCCCAAGAAGACAGGTGAGTGAGAATTAAAAGCTCAGTCAGTGGGATTCCCACCTTGAACTAGCAGTGTTTTATGTTACCATGCTTCAGACAGAAGCCATGCAGTAACTTCAAAGAAGATGAGCCAGGTCACTGTTTGACCAGACTATTTGCTAGACCTGCTTCTGAAGCCTTAGACAGGGTATGTATTTAAAATCCACCAATCTAATCTGATTTAGCAGTTCCAGTGCTGTGGTTAACAGAACAGAAAATAGAAGTATAATCTGTAGTACAAGTCTGCTGTATTAACAGTTCAGGAGAGGAGACATTTAGTAAGCAAGCATTCCAACTGATAACTTCTGGGGGCTTAGTTGACTACTACCCACTTAAATTTCAGTGGAGCACAAACATCTGCAATTTCCTACTAGCTTGAAGACAGATGAGACCACCAATGGAAAGAAGGAAAGGTGGTAAGAGAAAACAAACAGGTATTGGCTTATATGAAACTGAGTAATTACATCCTGCATTCTGCAGCAACTGCAAACCTCAGCTATACCCCATCCTAAAAGCCCAATTCAGTGTTTTGGTTTGAATGCTGCTATATTGCCCATGCCTGGACTAATTTGTATTCCTGGATCCTAGATGCTTTGGAAAAGAGGGTTAATTATCTTGCCTTTTTAATAGCTGCTGGCTCCCTGGCACATTCCTGCAGGAGCACTCATCCCCTTGCATGAAGGCTCACTCAGTCTGCAGCTGCTCCAGAAACATGAGAGAAGGAAGAAGTTAAATAAATCATGCCAGAAATTAAGACCGCACATCAGCAGCTGCAACAGTCAAGAGGAAGAGCAGAGAACCCACCTGAATTTTATACATGGCTCTAGTCCAGGGGGCTGGCTGTGAAAGACCAGAAGTGGAAGGCTTGGCACAGGACAGATACCAAAGCTTTCTTGAATACAAGAAAAGGGACTGATGTTATTTCCTTTAGAGGAACATGACCAAAGCACAGCATAAGTAATCTGGCTGCATTAGGTTCCTCCACATCCTGTGGGAATTACAATCCCTTTCTTAGAGAAATTACAATTCCTCTAAGAAAGAAATCTATTTTTAACAGGGAAAGAGTATTAAGCATTAGCAGGCTTAACATAAATACTTTGTTCTTTTAACTTGTTGATTTAACTGTTTAGAAATGGAAGCTCTTCATCCTTTATCAAATCTTATACTTCAGCAATTCAACTAGGGGGGGTTTATAATCCTAAACCCCAAACAGCTCTTTGTTTCAGCTTATCTCAGACTATGCCCTCACTAGCTTTTGTATAGAGCCCAAATGGCATGCTAGAAACAGCACATTACTATGTGAGCACAACTGCTGACCCCTCTCCACCAGTGTCAGTTTTAATGGTGCAGCTGAGAAGATACTGTCTTACTACTCACTATGCATAAGATATAACAGGTAAGGGGAAAAAAAGAAAAAAGGAAATCCCTTGCTTTACAGATGAAGAATGACACCAAGTATTTTTCAACTCAGACTTCTCTGCTGAAGATTACTGACAATTTCCACATTCCCTTTCTACTCCCAGACCATTGCTTACAGAAGCAAAAGTAGACTGAGAAGAGCCTGAATTAATTTAAAATGTGTGGTCTTAACAATTAAGAACAAAAACAGCACAAACTAGAAGAAATTAAGGAAGCGAAAAACACCTCACTTGTAAGATACGATGGCCTTAGGTGAGATCCTGCATAACAGACCACTTCATCCAGCTGCAGTCTGGGAAAGAAATGGAGGTCTAGCAAACTGTCTCATCCCTTGTTCCTTAGTGCCTTCCTTCCAGAAGTCTTGCAGCACCACATGTCCTTCGCTTGGACAGGATTCTCCATTTGCTCTTGAATGTCATAACAAATAAGGTCACACAACATACTTTTCTATTGTTCTCCAGTAAGGCTCTTCTCACTGAGCTTAGAGCAACACAACCTATGATGCAGGACAGCACCACAGTATCAGCAGCTAACCAGCACACTGGACACACTCTGTGGAGCACCAGACTGCTTTTCCCTTTACACTCTTCCCTTTCTTTGAGACTGGTGCTACCATAGGACCCAAATCAACAAGGTTTGTTTCCTTAAGGAGGACACATTTTTGCACATCAGCTCCTCTATGAGGACATGTCAGAGCATTGCTTGGTCACAGCACCAAACATGCAAACTGATACATGCAACCATTTCAAGGCAAGTTTTCAGCAGGACTCTTAAGTTACCTTTTATACACCAGATATGTGAAGGTGGGAGCACAGCCACATCTCATTTAAGGTCAAAATCAGAACAATGGTATTTTGTGCTTTAAGAACTCTCCACAGGAAGCTGAGCCCATAACTAGTGTTTTATTTCCCCGTGCCTTTTTGCACATTATTTCTGGCCAAAGCAATGCAAATGCAAACAAGATTATTTTTGAGATTATTACCACCACTGTAACTGCCAGAACAGAATAAACCAATAGGCTGGGGAGACACGAAAACCTGGAATGGCTGAAAAAACCGAGCAGGAGCTACAGGTGTGGCAATACAAGGTACTTCCAAAAGAGGACACAAAAAGATGTTCAAACACATCCCAGAAGTGGAAAAAAGGAAAAGAATTTGACCAAGTGTGTTCATGTTGCCAGACATGTTATTTAACAGAAGAGGCTGCATGTCTCTTTCTAAGCAATCACAGCATTCAGCAAGTTCAAGTGCTGTTCACAAGAAAACACACAGCAGGAAAAGGAGCAAGTTGCATTTAATTACAACAAAAAGGGTTTCAGCCAGTTACAAGCCAGCTTACCCCAAAGGTTATCCCTTACTAAAAGACAGACTTTGTGACACCACATGAAGTTGTAGCATCCCTTTCATAAAGCAGGACACCCAAACACTCCACTTTAAAATCTTTTCTTGTCTCACTCCATCTTGCTGTGATGGTATAGAAAGCCAAAAAGCAACTATACCCACTTCTTGCATGTCAGCAAAAATAAATATAAACAAGGATTAAAGTATCATGAGAGAAGATGAGCAGATTCCACCTCAATTTATGTCCAGTGGAGGGTGATCAATTATAAAAAATAAACTTAAAAACAAACAAACAAACCAAAAAAATCCAAAACAACAAACAGTGAAACAGACACAAAGATATTACAGTGTGAATGCCAGCTGCTCAGAAGCAGGGAGCGTGCATAGCAATGTTCATTACTTTGCTTGTATGGCTTATGTAACAGAGACAGGAAAAACTGCACTGAGAGACCACAATGGTTTAAGTTTAATCTAACAAGTACAGTAATACCACTGCCAAGTGACAGACAACTTCCCTCCCCTTGGAGCAAGTAGGTCTTCATCTACACCACTGTTTTGGCTCTATTCTGAAGAGCATGAGTATAGGTGAACACACAACTCGTGTGGAAGGAGGAGATCACCCTCATTCCTCCCTGAGGACAAGCATCCTTCCCTGCAGGCCCAAGAGAAAACGTTATCTTCTTTTTGCAGCAAAACACCAACAAGAAATCTTTCCTGTTCTCAATCATCTCACATGCATAAGATAATTATTTTAAGGAAAAAGAAGCTTGAACAATTTTTCACCCTCCTCTCTTTTCTTTCCCATGTGCACAGGCTACTCATTTTGCACTTGGGACTTCCAGCTGGTAACAAGTTCTCTCAGATACACCTTGAACTAGATTGTCCTCTATTTGATCTGGGCAGCCACACAAAGATGCCTTTCACCTGAATATCTTAGGCACTAAATGCTGCGATCTACTGAAGACACTGATACAGTAAAGTGCTTTTTTTGTAAAACCTGAATGCTTTAAGGGTCACTCATCCTACATCCCAAACTGGACCAACAGGGAACATATTATTTTTAATGCCCAACTACAAACAACTTGACTTCTAAAACTACATTAATACAAATAGCAATGCAAGTTACAATGGAATTAACAGGCTTTCACAGAACATTCAAACTGATGGAAAATAAATGAATGATTAGGAAAGACACATTACAGCTGAAACTCTAGGCAGCAGAAAACATTCCACTAGCACCCAGCATTTTTGCTGGCAAGTAATGAGACATGGCACACAGCCTTCTATGCTGAAGCTCTCTGGAAGCAGTTTCTGTGGGAAAGCACTGAAGTTGAAAGAGTATTAGCAGTGCCCCCAAAATGCAAGTCAGTTTGCCACCGACCAGACAAGAGGCTAGTGTTATTCCAACCCTATGCAGAAACAGCTGCCAAAGAGCAACTGTTCTCGAGTTCCCTGTTCAGACATATAGGAAACCTGATCTGAAAACCTGAAATACTCATTACCTGAAGCATGAACAAAATGGAGGTATTCAAGGCAAAACTGAATTATTGTTGATAAGAAAACCTGAAGGACAGCTGACACGTGATCCCTTGTATGACAAGGTATAACTGCCGTGAAATTAAGAATCTGGAAAATTCAGTCTGTATTTAAAGACATGTGCAATGCCCACACTGTGTAAACATACCGCAACACAATCTCTTAAGGACAAGCACACTGCACAAATAGTCTTGCTTAAAGGATAGATATGGATAAAATCCATAAAGACAGAACAAAAAGCTTGTATGATAGAACATAAAATATCTGATAAAGTAACTTCTCTCTGATCATTACGAGCAGAACTAAAAAAAGCCCTAAACACTTTGCTGCAAATTCAGAAAGAGGCGCAAACACAGAGCCTACAACAGTTCAGACTTCCCCTGCTCAGATTCACATTTCTTAGGGTTTAACTAAGACACAACTCCGGTTCTAGAAGAGAGAATGGAGGTGAAAGTTTTTTCACCCAATTTCACATCATGTAATTAGTTCCACTATCTGAACCAGACCTAGACTGCCTTAGTTTAAATGAGAGGCTAGCCAAGTCTACTCACCCTATGAATTCTTTCATGGTCAAAACAGATGTATAAGATAAATCAGGCAAAAGAAAACATCAAATTAACTCTCTGGGTATGAGAGAGTATGGTGGGGCTTGCTTTTTGTTTTAACTATTTTTACCACCTTGGTTTCTATTGCAATTAATCTTCTCACATATCCAACTTTTACCATTTAATATGTCGTAACTACTATTTAAAAAAAAAAAAAGTCAAGAGGATATGTTAAATACCAAAGATTTAAGTTTAAATTATGGAAAATGAGGATGAACACATTGATACAGGCTTGCAGTTTTAATTTTAAAAGGCCCCTACGGTGGGACTAGCTATAGATGGCATCATGCTAATGCAAATGGAAAATGTGTTGGGTTTAAAAGGAAATAAGAAAACCACTTTAAATAAGTATGAATTCACACCATACACATGTACATACTTTATCTTCTACTTTAGTTTTGACTTATAAATCAAGTCTATATCCCTAAAAATTCGGTATGTGCAACATTAACCTGATTAAAGCATTTTATAAATACAAGCTTTTTAGTATTGCAACATATTTCACTACTTAACATACTGAAAAACAAGTTCTACATTTAAAATTCTCATGTAATAGCTCTATCTGCCAATTAAAACTACAAATGGAAAAATACTTGCTAATCTTTAACATTATCGAAAATGCAAATATATTTAATTTCTGGAAGAAAACGATCTTGTTTATACTACTGGTGCTTCTTTAGACATTTGAAGATACTACACTAACGAAATACAAACTTTGTAGTAAGCTTACAACATGTACTTCTCAGAGGCAGAAAGAAAAAAATCTGGTTTTTGTATTTATGAAGGAACATCCATTTATTATAAAACAAGATAAAAGATATTAGAATTAAGTTGAAACAAGGCAACATTAGAACAACCACTTAGAGCTTTGTGAACGAAGTGTAGTTTTTAAACTTGCAAATCAAGGTGAATGTAGCTCTTCACATGCTGTCCTCTTCTCTATAAATGGGATGAAGTAGAGAAGCAAAGCTTCAAGGTATAAGGGTTGGAGCCATCTGTCAGGAGACAACATATAACATACTCAGGGCGTTTTACTGAGAATAACTCTCCTGCTTATCAAGATCACTGTGTATAATCTGGTAAGTTAACCAATTCTGTAGATTTAAGGCTCACACCTCCCCATTTACCCCCACCAGAGGCCCACAGACACCAGATAACCTGTCAGTGTTATTGATAGTCCACCAGCGTTTTTTAGACATAAAACCCAAAGTGACGGATCTGGTTGCAAGGTAATGTAGATACAATTCCAAATGTTGTACTATACATAAGAAAGACATTACCATTATGCTGCCCCTCTTCCTAAGCAAACTGTCTATAAAGGTATATTTAATAGGCAATTTCAAAGACAATAGGCATAGGTTGTTTAAGAAAGCAAAAACTTAGAATGTGGCATTTCTATCAGAGTGGCCGGGCAGTACTTACATGTGTTTGAGAAAGGAACAGCAGGACACCTAGCACACCCTTTAGGCCTCTCCAGAAAGCAAAGCTTAAAACAATCCCTCTCCATTGAGAAAGGCTGCCAAAACCCATGATGGCAGCACACATGTGCCTCTCAGATAATGGATGATATATCCTCCTGGTTCAGCCAACCTCAGACACTCTTATTACAGCAAGTCTTAACCAGCAGTCCTTGCTTTAAAATGCTATCACTTCCTGTGACAGCTATATTTGAGTATATATTAGGGTTTGCCCTTTTCATGTTGCAAGAGTAAGTCCTTCTACTGTCATCACTTCCCCAAATTGAGATAAATCTTAAATTGTTAACAATATATTATCAATAATACCCTGAGAAATATTGTGTCTCTGAAGCAATCTCACTCCATTACTGAGACGGTGGACAACAGAGGGAGGGAGTTGGGTAGGAAAGATTTAAACTGTTAACACTTGACAGGGAGACAAATCTGTAATAGTTGGGAGATGGTAGTTTAAAATAATATCAGGGAATGGGCTGGAATCAAAACTGTGTCTCTGAATATCTGGAAAAATTCCAGTAAACTATACATTAAATGCCCAGGACACATCTGTCCCCTTTGAATGCTTGTTTAGCAGGTGAACTCCTCCTGTGTAATTTAAAGAATCTTCTGCCCAAAGATAGTGCAGATTTCTCTGCATTTATTGAGACAAACAAAAAGCTTCATTAAGACATTCAGAGCAGCAAGGGCCACGGAGGGAGCCTCAAGTCCTCAGCAGGCGCTGCCCAGGAGCCGGCAGCTCTGCTGATGGATGGCACCAGGAGGGATGGCAGCAGATTTAAACTGGTCATCGTCAGCCACTAACAGTGATCTCTGAGGTGAGCAGCTCCAGAGAGAACGCTTCAACATCGAGTGAGAGGAAACAGCTTCCAGGAGCCTCAGCTCTGAGAGGCGAGAGCCACCAGGAGAGCCTCAAGCCCTCGACAGGCAGTGGTGCCAGGAGGGACGCACCAGCCCTGAGTGAGTAGAACACGCTCCAGGGAGCGCAGGGAACAGGACAAGGAACAGCAGTAGGCATCGGCAATGGGGAGTGCTCGCCTCAGGGACAGTGCCCGCTCTGGGAGCTCTGCTCTGGCTGCCCCGGCGGTGGCACCATCGGCACCAAACAGAGCCGACAGGGGAGGCTGCAGGGCAGAGCTGGGAGTGTAGAGAGTGCCTGCACTGTTCTGGTGAGAGGAGGGTGCACCATGGGCAGGGCTGCACTCGGTGCTCACTGGTGGAGGTCCTCCTGCAGCAGGGGCTGAGCTGCGGGATGCTGTTAACAGGCTGAAAGATGTCAGGGAAGCTGAGAGGAAGCAGCACTGCCTGCTCCAGGCGCAAATTGTGCAGGGGCCACAAGCATCCACTATAATGCATACAGAAAAGGAGGAGGGTGTTAATGAAAGAATCTGCATTAATTCTGTTAAAAACAAACAACTAAAACCAACAAAAACAAACAAAAAAAAAAAGGACAAAGAGGACAATTAAAAGCAAGGGTATTCTGCCAAAATCTGATGTCCCCACCTAGAACTGCTTCTCAGTTCTGCAGGGGGCTAACAAGGAAACACACACCACACCAAATGAACAACCGGCTCTGCACTGGTAAAGAGGATCAGTATATCCAGGAGAAAGCAGCAGGTTATATCGTGGGTGACTCTCCTCTGAAAGGCACAGAAGCACCCATCTGTTAGCCTGACCCAGTCTCAAGGAAGGTGTATCAGGGCTCGGATCAGGGATGTTGCCAAGAGGCTGCCTGCTCTAGTAAGTCCCATGGATTATTACCCACTTCTAGTGACCCATGTGGGTGATAGTGATATAGATAGTAGTAGCCTGGAGAACATTAAGAAGGACTAGAGCCCTGGGAAAGGTGGTTAGGGGCTCTGGAGCTCATATAGTTTTTTCATCAATCCTCCAGGTCAAAAGGAGGACCGTGAAAAGGCAAGGTGGCTTTGGCAGGTTAATAAATTATTAGAACAGAGGTGCCACAGTCAGGGGTTAGGTTATTTAGAACATGGGACTTGATTTGGGAGGCCAGGTCTACTGGAGGCTGTTGGAGCTGGTCTGACAAGGAGAAGAGCCACTTTGGTAGGAAACTTGCAAGACTGGTCAAGGCAGCTTTAAACCAGATGTGCTGTGGGAGAAGGGCATCGATCCATCCCAACACTCCCAGTCAGTTGCCAGCACCTGCAACAAATGCTTGGAGGTACTTCAGCAGCTCCAGCCAACAAGTCAGCTTTATTTGGTACATGGCTCAGATGGCTCTGTACTAACGCCCATAGCATGGGGGAATAAACAAAAGGAATTAGAGATGTGTGCATGTCTACAGGGGTATGATATCATTCACATCACATAAACATAGTGGGAAGGCTATGACTGGAGTGTTGGAATGGATGGTTATAAGCTCTTTAGGAAAGACAGGCCTGGCAGATGGGGAAGGGGAGTTGCTATTTATCTCAGTGATAGGCTGGAGAATATGGAACTCTGCCTGGGGACAGGTAATCAGTCGAGAGTCTGTGGGTCAGGGTCAAAGGGAGAACAGCAATGGGGGACATTACTGTGGGGATCTGTTACAGACTGCCTGATCAGGAGGACTCTATGGTTGAAGCGCTCTATAGGCAGGTAAGAACAACCTCACGCTCGCAGGCCCTTGTCCTCATGGGGGACTTCAACCACCCTGGTATCTGTTGGAGCGATGGTATGGCCTGGCACAAGCAATCCAGAAGGTTCCTCGATTGCATGGAAGACAACTTCCTTCTGCAAGTGATAGAGGAGCCAACAAGGAGAGGTTCCATGCTTGACCTTCTGCTCACCAACAGGGAAGGACTCATTGGAAATGTGGTGCTCCAGGGCAGCCTTGGTTACAGTGATCATGAGATGGTCGAGTTCAAGATCCTCAGGATGGTGAGAAGAGCATGCAGCAAACTCACTGCCCTGGACTGCAAGAGAGCAGACTTTGGCCTCTTCAGGAACCTGCTTAGTAAGGTTCCATGAGATACAGCCCTAGAGGGCAGGGGGCCAAGACTGCTGGATGATATTCAAGGATCACCTGCTCCAAACTCGGGTGTGCTATGCCCTGACTAGAAGGAAATGCAGCAGGAGAGCCTGGAGACCTCCATGAATGGATAAGGAGCTGCTGAGGAAACTCAAAGGGGGAAAAAACAAGCTTATAAAAGGTGGATGCGAGGACAGGCAAAGCTGGGAAGAATGCAGGGATATTGTCTGGGAAGCTAGGGATCAGGTCAGGAAAGCTAAGGCCCAGTTACAATTAAGTCTGTCAAGGGTATGAAAGATAACAGGAAGGGCTTCTATGCATGTGTAGCAAACAAAAGACAGACTACAAACAACATAGGCCCTCTCCAGAAGCTATCAGAAGAACTGCCTACCCTGGGTTTGGAGAAGGCTTAGGTTCTCAATGACTTCTTTGTCTCAGTCTTCACTGGCAAAGGCTCTGAGCACATTACCCAGGTTTTGGAAGGTAGATGCAGGGACTGTGAGAATGAAGAACTTGGGCCCACTGTAGGAGAGGATCTGGTTCAAGACCATCTTAAGAACCTGAATATGCACAAGTCCATGGGACTTGATGAAATCCATCCACAGGTCCTGAAGCAGCTGGCGAATGAAGTTGCCAAGCCATTGTCCGTATCTGAAAGATCATGGCAATCAGGTGAAGCTCCTGAAGACTGGAAAAGGGGAAATATAACCCCCATTTTCAAGAAGAGGAAAATGGATGACCCAGGGAATTCCAGATCAGTCAGTCTCACCTCTGTGCCTGCCAAAATCTTGGAGCAGATTCTCCTGGAAGGCATGCTGAAGAACATGAAAAACAATGAGGTGCTTGGTGACAGCCAGCATGGCTTCACTAAGGGGAAATCCTGCCTGACCAATTTGGTGGCCTTCTATGATGGGGCTACGGAACTGATGGACAGGGGTAGAGCAGTTGACGTCAACTACCTGGACTTTGACACCGTCCCACACGACATCCTTGTCTCTAAATTGGAGAGACATCAATTTGATAGGTCGAGCACTCGGTGGATAAAGAACTGGTTGGATGGCCACACACAAAGAGTTGTGGTCAATGGCTCAGTGTCAGGCTGGAAGCCAGTGACGAGCGGTGTCCCTCAGGGATCAGGGTTGGCACCGGTCTTGTTCAACATCTTTGTCACTGACATGGACAGTGGGATTGAGTGCGCCCTCAGCAAGTTTGCCAATGACACCAAGTTGTGTGGTTCAGTGGATACACTGGAGGGAAGGAATGCCATCCAGAGGGACCTTGACACGCTTGTGAGGTGGGCTGATGCCAACCTCATGAAGTTTAACCATGCCAAGTGCAAGGTCCTACACCTGGGTCAGAGCAATCCCAGGCACAGCTACAGGTTGGACAAAGAGGAGGTTCAGAGCAGCCCTGCGGAGAAGGTCTTGGGGGTGGTGGTCAATGAGAACATGAACACGAGCCGACTGCAGTGTGTGCTTGCAGCCCAGAAAGCAACGGTATCCTGGGCTGCATCAAAAGGAGCGTGACCAGCAGGGCGAAAGAGGTGATCCTGCCCCTCTACTCTGCTCTCGTGAGACCTCACCTGGAGCATTGTGTGCAGTTCTGGTGTCCTCAAAAGGCACATGGAGCTGTTGGAGCAAGTCCAGAGGAGGCCACAAACGATAAGGGGACTGGAGCACCTCCCTTTTGAAGACAGACTCAGAAAGTTGGGTCTGCTCAACCCTGGAGAAGAGAAGGCTGCGCGGAGACCTTATAGCAGCCTTCCAATATCTGAAGGGGGCTTACAATGATGCTGGAGAGTGACTCTTCATTAGGGACTGTAGTGACATGACAAGGGGTAATGGGTCCAAACTTAAACAGAAGTTCAGGTTAGATATATGGAAGAAGTTCTTTACTGTGAGGGTGGTGAGGCACTGGAATGGGTTGCCCAGAGAACTGGTAAATGTCCCATCCCTGGCAGTGTTCAAGACCAGGCTGGACACAAGTCTTGGGTGACATGTTCTAGTGTGTGGTGTCCCTGCCCATGGCAGGGGGGTTGGAACTAGATGACCTTAAGGTCCTTTCCAACCCAACCCATTCTGTGATTCTACGATTATCCATTAAGTTTGATTTAGGTAAAAGTGGATTTCAATGCTCTTCCTGCCTTCCTTCTTTTTATCCCAAACCAATTGGGTTTTTTTACTTTCTTTCCAGAACTTTAAAACCGTGGAACATGTTTTGAGTTTTACAGGTCGACTCAAACCCTAAGAAAAATGAATGCCATTTAGACAGAAAGTAACAGAACCTAAACTGGAGATTAAATACTGTACTAATATACTACATCTTGTGTATCTGTATATATATGTAATAGCATACAACAAGAACACCGTTTCTAGCGGCAGGCTAAGGTGCTGAAGGCTCACCTTTTACAAAGGTAGTAATGAACATGAAAGAAAAAAATTATAGCAGTAAAATCACTCAAATTGACTTACTTGGGACTCTTATCTGGTAGTGATTAAGTACAGTGAGAGCTTCCACTGCATCTGTCTTACATTCCCATTCCAAAAGACCAGACAGTGTTTTGGCAGAGGCTGTCAAAATGAGAAACAGAAAAAAAAAGGGAAGGAGGGGATGAGTGAAGTCTCCTTTGTTCTTATCAAAACTGGAATTCAAATAACTCCCCAAACAGGTCAAAGTTTAACTTACGTTTTGGATCAAACACTTTGTATTTAATAAAGCTGAGAACTTCATGATCCTCACACAACTGTCATAAAAATAAAACAAGAGGTAAAACTCCACTAAAAATGCACACAAACACATTAGCAAAATTTCTAAGTTCCAAAATTGAAAGCACCGACCCTTAAAGTGAATTTATGGCAAATTACTATTTTCAAAATATGTCTGGATTGGAAACTCTTTGGAACACCGTTCTGTAGTGTGCAAAACAGGGTTCCTGTATCTGTGCTGTCCCACGAGAAATGATTTTTTTGGTACAAAAATTGTTAGAATACTGCCACCTCTACTACCTCAAACAACATTTTTAAATAAAACCAAGCTCTTCTTTTTGACATGCTCGCTTGAACACAGCGGCTCAGAAGCTGTACATACAAGCATGCCACTCATGAGCCAGAGGTAACCTTCAGACAGAGTTGAAAATACTTTATATTTAACTGAAAAAGAACTTACTGAATCATCATGCTGGAATGGGTTGCCCAGGGAGGTTGTGAATGCTCCATCCCTGGCGGTGGTCAAGGCCAGGTTGGATGAAGCCTTGGGTGACATGGTTTAGTGTGAGGTGTCCCTGCTTATGGCAGGGGGATTGGAGCTGGATGATCTTAAGGTCCTTTCCAACCCTAACTATTCTATGATCACCAGTTTTAGCACTGACTCCACTTAAGCAGCCCAGTATTGCATGTTNGGCAGGGGGGTTGGAACTAGATGATCTTAAGGTCCTTTCCAACCCTAACTATTCTATGATCACCAGTTTTAGCACTGACTCCACTTAAGCAGCCCAGTATTGCATGTTTTAAGCATACAGAGTTTATTTAAGACTGAACTGTGCAAACCGTTTTAGGTGCATGCACCTCTCCATTCTGAACCATCCTATCAGTCATTTAAGTAACCATCTCAGTCAGTAAATCTTTTGTGAACTGTAGTCCTAACTTTCCCTATAGTTGGATTTTTGTGAGTCTTCTCTCCTTCACATCCACAAAAAACCCCAAACGCATTAAGCTCCTCAACTTTAGTTCCAAGAGAGGAAGCCAGAACTGTGAAAATACAGCAGCTTCCATGTAGAGAGGCTACAAACCTATTTTAAAAAACAGTTCTCTCAGTTATGTCTATTCAAAAGTAGCACAGTATAAAGCTAGGATAGAACCCCAAAGCGCTGTATGTCACAGTCATTTCAACTGCCTACCTTTACAAATGTTTCTTCAGTTACACACAGAGGAACATTATAATAATGCAGCACACAAGAGGGTGGTTGGATAATGTTCTTAGATGCTTGGCCAGCACTGGTGAAGCGATTATTCTTACTCATTGCAAAATCCTTGTAACTACTTGTGCCATCCTCCAGTTCAAATATCTGGCTTGGAACTACTGAATGCTGCTTGGAAACACTGGGATTTAAGGATATATATAGTTAAAGCCTCTTAGATAATTAAGACTTGCATGCAGATTATTGATCTGACCAGAACAGGAATGACATTTCTTTACAATTTGATACAGAAGAACAGATGGGTTGGATTTGATACTTTTCCTTAAAAAGAAAGGATGTACAAGACACATTAAGGGATACAGTTATTAACAGCCAATACATGTAATTCCCATATGCTTTATTAGTAGAAATAAAATAATAAATAGCAATAAATAAATAATAGTTGCAAATTGATAACAGAACAATGAGATATTGTCTGGTTGCAACCTCACTCCATCTGCCCTCTGGTAGATTATTAATCTGATAAAACATATTTACCAGACATTAAGTCTCTTTCCAAATAACTTGACATTGTTGAGATGTGTGACAGCTCTTTCCACAGCATACTCATCACCCATTTCAACCAGTGCCGTGCCTGGAATAGTCTTCATAAACTTCACCTAAGATAGATATGAGAAAAAAATGACACTGCAACAGCCTCACCAAGAGTTCTATAAATCATCAGGTAATAGTTTGAGACCATCTCAGCCAGGTTTTTTTCCAAAACCACGGAAATTACTATAGTAGTTTCCAAGTTTCTAATAAATTATGCTTTACCTTCTCAATGTTGCCATACAAGCAGAACAGGTTGAAGACCCTTGAACAGTTCATCTTTAGTTGATGCAACCCGCTAACCATGACAACTGACCCAGAAGGATTTCCACCATGCATGTAAGAAGAGGATGCCTGAGGCAATGGATAAGCAACAAGTTCTGGAGTGTCCCGAGAACCCATTCGGTACCGGCTTGGCAAGGGCAACAAAGGACCGTGTGACCCTAAGGAGATGAAAGACCATGCTTTCATATTGTATGAAACAAGTTTCACTACTTAATCTTGCATTAAAGCCCACATAAGTAACGGGTATTTAAAGGAGGCAGGGGAAAATGTTACAGCAGTTTCCATTAGTTCTTTTTCCAATTAAGAAAAAAACCACAGCACCAAAAACATAAACCAACCACAGAAACAAACAAGCAAACAAAACCCCCTCTTCTATTTCCCTTAATGTTGCAAGTCTGTTCTTACAGTAGCAGACAAGGAGGGAGGAGCTGTTTCATGGTATTTTTACACAAGTGGAAAAACGTATTTCAGTAATTATAAAAATAGGATCTTCCCTGCACCACATAAAAGGCTTGAACATAAACCTATCAGAAGAAATATCTGAAATAAACCTTCAGCAGTATTGCCGTATCTACTTGTAGAGCTACATGACACCAAGAAATGAACTCTTAGCCAGACGTCAGTGGAGGAGATGACACAGCTCTTTTTCCAGAGACAAGAGATGAAGCCAGAAAACTGTCTTTCTACAAATAGCTCAATTGGAAGAAACAGGAACACTTAAACCCCTGCATTAATGCAAAATTCCACTACAGATAAAGTGATCAGTTTCACAGGAATAAACAATCTTTCTCTCTTTTTTTTCCTCCCCCATGAAGAGAAATAACTAGTATGCAATACCTTTCTAGAATGAACATCAGTATTACAGACAAGGAGACGATCCCTGCTGTTCTGGACAAATACGATGTGAAATTCACATAAACCAAGTATTAAAGGAACCTTTTGTCCTTTTTTTCCCCAGAAAAAGCAGTAATGGAAGTTAAGCAGTGGTATAGGAGGAGACAGCCACATTTCTTAAGAAAGAAAGATGTATCAGAAAAATGAAAAAAGAATATCAGTGAATACAAAGTAGAACTCGGAAACTCTGGAGATTTGAAGAACCTTTCGAAAGAGTAGGCAGGTCAGCCTACACTGTAAAATATCATGAATATACTTGTAAATAAAGAGGCAAGACAAATCACACTGCATCTGACAGTTGAGTGATTAACCAGAAAAGTCAAATCTAACTGGAACCAAGACCTCAGGGTTGAGAAACTGAGTCCCAACATATGAAAGTGACAGCAAATCTTCATTTACAGATAGCATTGATAACAACTGCAGCACTTCACAGCACTACTTCCAAAACATCATTCTTACACAATCACAGTTACAACTTTTCTGAATTAGCTGAACTAGAATAAATACAAAGCTCACAATTCTTGCATGCAAGAACATCAAAGAGCTCTGTGCTGCATGAAACCATTGATCAAGCCATGATGTCATTTTCTAGAAGCAAACTGCTTTCCTAGTATAGATGTAATTTTCCATCCATTGCTAAGGTGATAGCAATTGAAAGGAAATATTCTTTCAAGGGATAAATTTGTAGAGTTGGACACTGTCCACAAAGGAAGAGGTGCAGCAACAATGCACAGATTTCAGTCCATCAGCAGCATTTTCAAAACATGGACTGACAGCACCGCATGTACAGCACAACAGTGAGCTACTCATGCTGTAATGGTCCATAGTTCAACATTGATTGAATATTTAGAATTCCACATAACATAAAAAGAAGTCAAAACCACCTGCCATCCTATGTTACTTACCATAACCATCATGTCTAAATGATGATGGATGCTCTCCCAAAATAGCTTGCCTCTGCCGGCCCTTCCCTCTGTCTAACATGTGGGAAGGGAAAGAAAACAGTTTAGTATGCACAGCTATGCACCCAATTTCTCCAGTTAAGACACAAAGCTTTTAGTTAAAACACAAAAGGTAATTTGAGTCCTTGTTAATTTTATGAACAATTTCTCATTCATAGTATGTCTAAAACCACAAGCTGTAACCCTGGGACACCAGAATTAAAAAGACTGCCATCTGTGTAACAAATTGCACTTAACTGATTGGGGGCAGTGGCCAATGAGGAGATGCAGACATTTAAAGTTTATGGAAATACCCAATAGTTTTCCTAAACAAACACCACACATTAGTATAGATAACACCATACAGCAGGATTTACCTATGTGTCTCTTAAAACAAATTTGAAATGCAGTACTTTTGAAAGACAGTACCTGAATCATAATATTAGCTTCAACAGCAACACATTTTCAAAGTAGGCTTCTTTCAAGAAGTTTCAGCATAAGCCAACAACAACCTGTATTACATGGTTTCATAATCAGTAAACAGAGAGCATTACATATGTGTACATATATATTTACAGAACACCTACTGATTTATGGGCATGCTGAAAGGATTGTACATCATTGCATTATCAGCAGCACATAACAGTTCAACTGAAGAAAAACATCACTGAATAATGCATTTAAAACAACGCTCAATCCTTTAAGAAAACCCAGGTCTCTAGGATATAAAGTTAAGCAAGGGGTCTACATTACTGGAGAAAAGCAATGCATCACAGCCAAAGCTGTATTTTTCAAATTAGACCCATTCTGCACGATAAAAACTAAACTTACAGATTTCTTTGTGGTAAGCAACAACTGGTTTCTCACAATTAAAAAAACCACATTGAAAAGATGGGGCAAGACATATATCAGTTTACAACAATTCCCAGGAAATTTAAGTAAGATTCTATGACTGCCGAAAACAGCAACTCCAGCCCAAAGCGGCTGGAGGTACTTCCTCTGAAAAAACAGAAACTATTTGCATTACACAACACAACAATGGGAAATGAAAACACATGTGCCCCTTCTGCTTAGGGTTTTGAGGACAGGTTCCAAGTCAGATATTTACTTTGGCAATGAAGCCTGCAGAGTGAACAGTGTCGAATGCTTTCAAATATACAGAAGACTACATTTGTCAAGTTTTGTTCTTCCATTCCCTCTTCAGAGTAACAGCTCAGTTCTTGCCCCTAAATGCAAATGGGCAGTCATATCAAGTATTTTGGATACTTAAACTACATGCAGTAATCTTTCAGGAAAATCAAGTTTATAATTCTGGCCTATGGAGCTAAATCCTTTGAAACTGCACACAGTAATAAAGGACCATATTCTTCAAATAAAGAAATCTGGGAGAACACAGTTTGACAAGTATTTCCTTTTTGTGATGGTGTAGTCCAAAACCCCATACTTGTTCCTTTCTTGAAGCTCCTCACTTGTGTCAATACAAATACTTGTAAAAACAGGCATTGAAACATAAGACCTGATCTATGTTAAAAACTATTCTGAAAGGAAAGATTCTTTATAATATTGTTTAAATTTGGGGTTTGCTGTTCTTGTTTTCAAATCATGTCCTTGAGTCACTGCATCTGCTGGTATTATCCCCAAAAGAAATGCTCCAAGCTATAGTTTGAACTTTCTTGCTAAAAGCAAGTAGAATACTAAAGGTCAGTGGTTTTCTTTTTTTTGTTCAATCTAATGCAATATGTTCAATCTAATGCAATAAAGCATCGGGTACTTGTTAGGAAGCTTACTTAAGTGGACAAATAAAATATGCAAGTCTGTAACATGTTACCATAGGAACTATTAGCAAAATGCATTTCCTTCCTAAGATTGGAGGGGGAGTTTGTGAAATTCTGAAAGGCTGTATTAGCATGTCTGTCCTCAGAATGAAACTGCTTCAGGCTAAGACTTTGCTGCAGTCAGAGCCCTACAGTTTGGGTCACATTAAGTTCAAAAGCCAAACAACACTACTGCAAGCCTAAGCTGAAGCACAAACATGAAAACTCTCAAAAAAGCAGCAAAAACACCAAAGCACTCTTCATTACTTTATAGGCAAAATTGCTCCAGATGCCTGCCTTCTCAAAGACATTTCAGTGTTCACTCAAAAATTATATTCCCATTTTCTAGATAAATGGGTCACAGTAAGTGAAAAATTATGACATATACAATGTATTATAAATAGGTATCAAATCCAAGTCTAATTCTTTTCCTCTTGTAATAGAGTGATGTATAGAAAATAGAGACAGGCTGTCAAAGTAACAAAGTAACCTATGAAAGAACAAGACACAGGTATCCTGAGTTTTTCATTTCCCACTGTTTTTTCTCTAGCTCGGGGATACTTCAGTTCATACAGCCATAGCTATTTGAAGGCCAATTATATAACGTAATTAGATGCACAGCATTACAAGTCAGTCTCTGAACACTGCAATAATCAAAAGACATATGGGTCAAATTAATCCTTCAGATTTTTCGAATTCAAACCTCCACATCTTTTTCTTGCCCTTGAGCTTCTTTGAACTCCCTTTTTTAGCTCAGGAATTTGAGAAGAAAACATAACTGAATCTGATACAAACAGTCATAACCAACCAATACTGTAGCTCCCTTGTTAACTTTTTACAAGAACTTAATTCAAGCCCTAAGTTTTTAGTTGTACAACAGTTTTACAAGCCCAGTGCCTCTGCAGAATTACTCTGAAGTGCGTATCGCTTGAGACGGCCAAAGCCCTGGTTCTCATATAGCCTCTCATAAGTAGATAATCTATCTTGGACACATGGTCTTCACTTTTCTAACTTTACATTGCACACATTATTGTACAGAAGTTACTGAACACTGCACTCAGTAGATACAGATTATTATTTTTTAATAAACACTTTACAGGAGTTAGGCTACACAGCAGTTTGTCTTTACATATATATAGTTCCCACTGACATGAGTTAAGCTCTGGTAATTTTTACAGCTGAGTATTTAAGAGACAGTATGACTGTACCAATTATGAATCTCCCTATTTTAATACTTAAATAAAACTGAGGGGACCTATCTGATATTGCACTGCTCATTTCCAGCTGTCTACAGATAAGGATTAAACATCCCTACTAGACAGTATTTACACTAAGACTGAATGCAGCTCTCACACACAGCAAGTAATAAAAATATTACAACATCAATGATATCAACAAGACAGGTTCTTATTTTTGGAGGTTCTCAAATTTTCAGTTGTAATTTTAAGGGAAATAAGCCAGCATACATACAAACATGAACAGAATGGGTACAGTCTTATGTTATTCATCCCATACAAATCTGAAGTACTGAAAGTGTCCTCCTTTAAAAACTTGTGGTGGTGGTGCATGCAGTATGCAGACAAGGTGAATTGCAAGTCTGAGTTTTTTCAGAGGGTTTGTTTGTTTGTTTGGGGGTTTTTTGCTGATGCCGATGTGGTGCATGATGAAGTGTAGAGTCAGCCTGCTGAAGTCCTCTATCCTTCTTAATGCCTCGTCCAACATAGGGGAAAAGAGTCCTTTCGAAGGAGAAGCAGTGTGCAAGTTTGTAGTTTGTAAGGAATAGTCTGCACCAGGTTTCCTCTCCTCCAAAGGGAGAGAGCTGCTTGGAGAAATGCAAGTCCTTGAGAACTGCGAAGGTGCTTGGAGGTGTGGGCTCCTTGTTGAACTAAATGGCTCAAGCACACGGCAGTAGGGGGGGCACTAGGGCTCAGGGTTAATTTCCTGGCTTGTGAGTACAGCCTTCGGCAGCACTTTGAAATGACTATTGCGATACAGCCTCACCACGTATAAAGGATTGTCATTAGTACAAGTATCTACAGCAATAACATATGAAAACCTACCTCGTCGGCCCAGATACGGTTTAGTGTAGTCCCAACTATCATTGTCGTTTCTAATGACATTGAGTCGAGTTGGCTGTTCAAATAAAGTAAAAGCAAAAAAAGGTTAAGTCTCAATTATATATATTTTTCTAGTAAAATTAAAAGAAAAGGTCCAAGCATTACCCTTGCATATTCAATTTTTAGTGTGCAGCATCCTGCATAGATATCTGCTCCATTGAGTGCAGCCTTCGCCTTCTGGGCACAAAACACTGATTCAAACATAGACATAATGTTAAGGATTTTTTTCCCCCAGGTGTCTCATTCACGCCTCTTTCTTCTCATATGGTTTCACATTTGTAGCCTGCAGATATTTCATTATTGCATATGAGATTTCTATACAAACGTCAATATATAAATCACCAACAAGTATATATGGGTTCAACTTATGTTAACCATCTCATTTTGAGATGTAAGCAGCACATAATGAGATTGTTTATAAATTAGTAAATTCTTCAGTATGAATAACATACATGTAAGCTTTCTTTCTGCTCTATCTTATGCCAGTTGGAAGGGGATATTCTGGTGGATTTAGTAATTTTCATCAGAGGACACAGAAAGTTACCAGCAAGCCTAGAGAATATTTGAAAGGAAACTTCAAGCTGCAGCATTTGGAAAGGGATTGGAGCTCAGGGCGAGAAGGTGACACTTAAGACAATGCATCCCTTTCTACCACTAGCATTAGCTAGACACCTGTGGGTAGGGAGAACATGAACTCAGTAATCACTTTACAGCAAAAAACTAAGAAAAAGTAAAGCCTTTTTAGCTTATTAGCCAAATACACCCACAGGACTAAGAGAGATACTTTGAGTGACCAAATAATCTTCTTACATCAAAAAATACAAGCAGCAGACTGCTTTAAATTTCCTGTTCAAGGCAGCTGCATTTACCAGGCTCAAAATGTAAGTTATTTCATATCCTCTACATAACAGTATGTTCTATGACTAGCAGAAAAATGTACCTGAGCACATGGTAATCCATGATCTCGTACATACTCAATTGTCATACATACTCAATAACATATGGTGTCAGAGAACTTGAACCTTGCAGCAGACCATCCTGCAATGTAATATAATGACACTTTGGAAGTAGTCTGTATCAACAGCATATCTCCTGTGTTTTACCACATTCCTGCAAACCAACTTCTAAGGTGATGTAGGTTCACTGTGGAATGTAAGAGTGAAAAGAGTTAAGCTTCGCAGGCCTCTGAAAATTACCAGACACTGGCTAGAACTGTGGGAGCACATCTGCAAAAGTAATGAGTACTGCAGTTAGCATTGAAATTTGTGTCAATTTTTGACCTTTTCAGACAACACTTGTCTGGAAGCTGACTGTTTTTCCCCCACAAAGCTGTTCACCTACACTGCTGCATTACTTTGCTCACATTTTGAACTTTCTTTCAATTGCTGGTTGGCTTGGTTTCCAAAAGCCATGTTGCAGACTTTAAATCAAACAACAGAAGTACAGTAATCTCAGATTACATGCAGGATCCTCTCTATAACTTCCCTAATCTTTCATAAGATGCAGAATCACCCCCAACTGTACAAGTCACCTGATCCCGAAAACACTGCTTACCACACACTCAATACGCAGTCAGTCAAACCACTGCCTGTTAGGACATACAGTTTAAGTCTTCTACATAGACAAACAGCAGTTAGCTCGCTTTTATGGAAGTCAGAGTAATTCTTTTAGCCTGTCAAGTCATTAATGCAACCACTGGTTAAGTCACATATTACCGAAGAGACCCACTAGCAAAGCCTGACACATCAGTAGCATCTGGAATTACAAAAGGATTTCTGAGATTTTGGTACAATTTTGTCCAGATAACAGCTCTAAAGTGGAAGGTAATCAGTCTCTAGGGAGAAGGCTATCAGAGTTTCATAAACTAAGGCATAATCATATCAGACTTTGGACTTTCAAACTGCAGTAACACATTAACAACTCAAACCAGTCACCCTATGAACAACTTAACACTATGAAGAGAGTAAACAGTAGGATAACAGAGCAGGGGGAATTTCCCCAACACATGATGAACAGGTCAAGGAGGCCCAAGTTGGTCCCAAGCCGTATATATTAGGACTATTTTAGAGGAGTCTGAAGGAGTCAAACTGCACCTCTGCAATCCCTCACCCATTTCTTGAGTATCAATACCAGCAGAGGCCATGAAACTTTGTGTATAATGTGTTATCAAACCAACAACACATTTCATGCCTGCCTTAGGGACACCTATAAACATGGTTATCAAGACTTGCTGACAACATCATTTTCCTATAAAGATTAAATGCTTGAGTGCTTGCAGACATACAGAAATTATCGTGTCTTACACAGAAACTAAAAAATAATCTGATCTCAAAATTACACAGTATTTATGCCATCTGCAGTCAGGAACCTACAGGAAAAAGAAAACAAATCACCCTCAAAAAGGATATTCAACCATCGCTTGTATTCCATTTCTCTTGAATATAACAATGCGCTGAACTTTTCCAACAGGGTTGCACACAGTATACAAGACATCCTAAGGAAGAAGAAAAAAATATTTTAGTCAGATGTGACATTTCAAACACGAGGTCCACAAAACATTTTCTTGCACTGGCATTTAAATGCCAGGGAGTAAAGAAAAGGCTTGTTCACTTTTCATTTATAATTTTCCCTATACAATTTATACATTCATTATTAGCATTTTTACAGATTAATACAGTACAGGGAGTCAAATCTGAAAAACAGGGAAAAATTTCTTTAAGGAGTAGAATTATAGAATAGAATCATAGATTAGTTAGGGTTGGAAAGGACACTAAGATCATCCAGTTCCAATCCCCCTTTCATGGGCAGGGACACCTCACACTAAACCATGTCACCCAAGGCTTAGTCCAACCTGGCCTTGAACACTGCCAGGGATGGGGTATTCACAACTTCCTTGGGCAACCCATTCCAGTGCCTCACCACCCTCACAGGGAAGAGCTTCCTTATATTATATCTAACCTGAACTTCCCCTGTTTAAATTTGAACCCATTACCCCTTGTCCTATCACTACAAGTACTAATGCAAACATTAAACAAGTACCCTTGACTGTGTTAAAACCCAGTAATTCCATCCATGTCTCAACCTATGCTCCCTTTAAAGCATGCATTGCAGTAGTTTCACCAAAGCAAAGAATGGCAAAGTAATGCTGCAGTTATAGAATATTTAATTTCATAAGCTTGAAAGGTTGTTTTTTAATTGTTCATGTTTGCTTTCAGAAGAGTAGCTGGGGGTTGTCCATGATGTAAGCTTTGGTGGCTTATCAAAAGGAAAATCTTCCTTTATTCACCTGAATCAAAGACACTACAAAGTGGTTGCTGTGCTTTTTCACGTAAGACAGAGAAGACTTCTGACAAGAAACACTAGATTAATGCAAACTCACTGTTAAGACTGCTTTCAGCAGCATTTGTTTATACTACAAGGAACCAATAAAATTCAAGACCATCTTCAGTGCTGCAGGGGAACCAAACAGTAAGAACAGTAAGGAGGAAAGCTTGCCTTTCTGCCGCTCAGGCCAGGCATGATGTGGTGCTAGGATGCCCCTAGTGATCATTGGTATACTCTATGCAAACAGCTGGGGGCAGCAGAAAAGAAGAGGTTGGGG
>NDXB01000067.1:0-22200 GCA_002631895.1 Agapornis roseicollis
GAGGTTGGCATCAGTCCACCTCACAAGCGTGTCAAGGTCCCTCTGGATGGCATTCCTTCCCTCTGGAGTACCCACCAAACCACACAGCTTGGTGTCATTAGCAAACTTGCTGAGGGCGCACTCAATCCCTTTGACTGTCTGTTCCTGAGTCATGAATCAGTTCTGCCACAACTGATCCTGTTTCAGTTTAGGGAATCTCTAATCATAGAATCAACTAGACTAATATGTCTGAACGCCAAGTTTTGCAGATATTTAAAATATGCATGTTCCTATGTTCTATATTACTAACTTTGTTAGAGAAAGAGAACAGATTTGAGGACATCTGCAGTTAGATTCTCCCCTGGTGTGATTATCTTTCTTCACACCAGCTGAGAATCTGCACCTTTAATCTTGCCATAGATCAAATAATTAAAAAGAACTATTCTAAAACCCAAACAAATGACAAATATAGTACCTCGAGTAAGACTTTTACTTCTTAGCAAAAAACCAGCTGTTATTCAAAAGGGTCTGTAATGATAAACTTAGGTCAGCAGGCATCCTTTGTTTCACTTAACTGACACATGGGAAGTCTTCTTTATCTCCAGGGAGGCCTTCCTCAAAGCCATCAGTCTTGTGGTACTGACAGTGCTGGTCCATCTTAGGGTTTTATGATGAAAACAAACAAGATATTCCTGGTAGCTATTTATGCATGTATGGTTTTCAAAGATAATTATGAACTGTAGCTGAATTTACAGCATACGAATGCCATGGGAACTGCTGTAAAAATAAAGTCAAGATAAATTCAGAGAAAGGAAAGCAAAGGGCACAAAGATAAACTAAAATGACATATTTAGCTGGCAAAGGTTTTTTTCTAAAAGAGGGTCCTTTTAGTGGGAGAAGATGAGTGCTCTACTACTTAGTTCTCTACTGTCGTTTTTGAACTAAGCATAGGTTTAGTACAAGCCTGTGATGCTGTCCCAAGGTTGAGTTAGATGGGATTGATCAGACTGAGGGCTACCCCTTCACAGGCGGATTTATGGTATGAAAGTTGGGGTAGTACCAAAGAGCATGGTCAGGCTTCTCTAGTTTTGGCAGAATCAACGCCATAATCACATAAATCTTGTTTAGCTGACCTAGTACAAATAGCACATACACAAAAGCAATCATAAAGAATTTTTGTTGGGGATTATTTTCTGTAGCAGCTTTTTAGATTTGTATGTGCCATTCAGCATCCAGTGAGAGTGCTCAAAATACTCAGATCTCAAAATATTCATCTTACCAACATTATAACCCACTGTACATATACACTTCACTTTACTCCTTACATACATGAAGTCACCATACCCAAAATACAAAGGGGAATAATCTGCTGACTTGTATAGCAAAAAGGTTTGTCTCCCCCCTCAATGCTTTAATCTTATTAGATGCTTTAAACGAGCTGAATTATTATCTGCTCTTCTTGTTTAACCACAGGGAGGTGGAAATTCACAGACACATTATCTTCTCTGGCTTTTGGAATTTAATACTGTGCAAAAGAAAACTTGATTAATTATTGATTTGACAAGAAACAAGAGGAAAGCAATCTAAGATAAAGAATCTAAACGAAACAGATTTCCATCTTCCACTGAAGATGGCAGTCAGTAATATGGCTCTTAGATGCCTTTACATGCTACAGCTTATAAGAGACTCACAGAAGTCAGATCATTTTTCTCTCCTTTTTTTCCCCAGCTGCTCAGCCTGCCTTATTTAGGTACTGATTTGAATGCAGTTCCCTCTTTTTTCCACGCATACTGCAGAAAATCCTCAACTGAGGAAAAAAAAAAGCATAAAATCATCATCCTCTCCTCAGTGCTTCATATGCTCATGAACTTATGCCTGCCTCAGCTGCTTGTCCTGGATCACGCTCTATAATTTGCGTTTTAGTCAAATGCCACAATCAAATGCCCATGTGGCTCTATGCCAAAGATAAACATGTATTTCCTCTATGCAGCATCCAGGCTGCTTCCATTCCTACTTTTTTCTTGCTAGTGTCTTCTTGTCATCTTCCACTTTTTTGTATTCAGTTCATTTAGAGCTGGACCCAAAAGCTCCCTCTGGCTTTATACTATAGCTTTTCTCTCTCCATTCCTAAATAGCATCTATTTGCCTAACTTCCTCATAAATCTTACAACAGGTTATTTAGACACCAAGATTTACAGTCTAGCCTCTATCATTGTCTTGTCTATGAAACGTAGCTAAAATTAACTAGCATGAAATGCAATTCCATGGAAGTCAATTTAGAGTTTTCAAATAGGACAGAAGATTAATCTGAAGCCTAATGTAAGGATAACCCTGAACTGTTGTTCCTTCACCAGGCAATTTGCTTGTATTCTAGAAGCTCCCATTTCTCCCCATCTTTCCAGACTTGTTTTAGATTTCTGCAGTTAATGCTACTCCATATGAGCTTTCTGAGGCATAGTGTCTACCTATGTCTACATATTCTTGTATTGGTGCAATTTATACTTGTCTCATTGTAAGGTCATAATATGATCCTATGTGTGCTATATTGGCTTCTTGTATGAATTTTTGTGAAGTGTGATGCTATGTAAAAAACAGTGTATTCATCCATAAACTGTGCCAAATCTGCTAGCTATTACTAAATGAGAACCTTCAAGGTTGTACATTTTCTTGAGAAATGTTTCCATTTCTTCTCTGATGTAGATTTGTGTTTGTATAGTGTTTGTATAGTACTTGGAAATCTCATATATGAGGGGCCCAGAATGCTGTAAAACATTTTGACAGATTGTTCTTGAAATCAAAACATTTTACCTGAAGGGCATACTTTGCTTGGGTGGAAAATAACAGCTCATTTTCTTATGCAAAACAACTCTGTGGCACACTGCAGACACACCAAGTTATTCATATGGAATAAAAAATAGTGCTATGATTAAAATGTATTTGCATCCTGTATGACAGGCGTTTCCATGTTACTTAGGATGCCAGCAGTCCTCAAACCATCTTGGCTTCTCCTAGCATAAGAAATGCAGCCAAGTCTCTGTGTGCTTGCATTGCCTGGACCAGCAGAACGTTAACTTTATTTTTCTGCTGAGCTTACGCTATACAAAACAACATTATCCAAGCAAACCTGGGTGTGGAATGGACTGAACAGAGGCCAAGTGCTGAAGGGCAGTAACATACTGAACGTGATCCAGGGGAAACACTAGCACACCAGAACAGCTATTGGAGAGTGTGACCTTTTTTTCTCATTTCAATCAGGTGAGTACAAGGCAACTGCTTTAGGAGCATATATAAATGAAAGTGATTTCTTAGGTTAATACACCAAGAGTTTGAACATAAAGCATTTTATACAGTCTATTGACATTAATATCTAACTCCAGTGTGGATCAGAGGAACAAAAAACATCACACCTTATTCCTTTAAACAGCCAATAGCTTTTCGTACAGGAAAGTAACTCAGTGAAACTAGTGCCTAAAATAGGTACAGAATAAAAGATGACTATCAGTAGAAAGCCAAGCAGTAAGCTTTAAAGTTGAGGAGATTTAAATATTTAACATATCAGTTTTTAGCAAGTAATATTGGCAAAGGAGGAAACGTTCAGTCAACAGATCCACATTCTCTTTCCTACTGTTCTAACTCTCCTGTGGCCTTTCAAAGACAGGAGGCTCAAAACAGGAATCCATAGCACAGTTCTCAGAGTTTCAGAAATGTTAAGTCAGAATGGATAAAGTTTTTAAAATACACTGAAATCAGCTGAGTAGATGAGGGTCTAAGCTACTTTGCAAGTCCAGTCTGAGTTATTATTTAACTGAGGATGCAGACATCAGCACTGTCAGCTGGATCCAGATTTCCAAAAACTTTACAAACAATTCTGCATGCAATTTTCAGCCCATCTCTAGTACATATTCCTATTTTGTTTTGTCTGTTGGATACTGTTCATTATGAACAGCCAATACATTTGCACAAGCAGCTGATGCATTTGTTTTAATACTAAGAGGACTTTTGCTCCTTATGAAATTTCAGTAATTTTTGGAAAGAAACTCCTTAGTTTAAACATCAGAAGTATATGACAATGCTACCAACTACTTTTTATGAGGAGAGATGCCTGACTTCACTTTCTGGACTTGCGGTATTTGTACTAAGATAATAATAACCCTATTACCTGCTGTGTTCCTGGAATATAATCAGCTTACATACACTAAATAGTTACCAAACAGCATGATACACAATGTTGAAAATCCCTCATAACTTCTTTGTGGTTTTTTTAATTGTGATCAATACCCTATCATTACATGAGCAATCAGATTGTATCACCTAGTTATTCTGTGTGCTAGTCAGAACACTCATAGGTTTTAGCACCTTTCTGTGACTGCTAGAACTGTCTTAAAAGTGTCTGTCAGCACTGGAAATCTTCAAGAGATGCTTATGTCTGTGTCGTTCGATATCAGGCAATTAGAAATATTTTAAAAAAAGCATCTGTTGTAGTGTTTGGAACTGGTTTTTTGTTGGGTTTTTTTGATTTTTTTGATTTTTTTTTAAGTATATAACCACCTGATTATAAATAAAGTAGGGACAGATTCTGCAGCCCTCCCTCTTATAAATAAGTGTCACAGAAGTGAATGGGACTCTTTTATAACAAGAATGTTATTACCACTTCAAAAATTTAAAATAAGTAAATTTATGATCATAGTTGTAAGGTGAGTGAATAGTATAATCATTGGGATTAGACACAGGGTAAGCATCAAGAAATGAATGGATCCTTCCAAGAATGTCGTGTTGCTCATAACTGTGTCATCTCTGTGCTTATAACTGCACAGACTTTACTGGCATTGCACCATGGAATCTGGAGGAAACTTGCACCAGACATTTATCTAGAATTTTGTCTCTTGGCTGAAATTCAATGCCTGTCTTGAACTGCTCCTAAGTCTTTGCCACTTTTCCCTGAGAACCTAGGGCACTGAAAAACAAAGTCCCTTTTTTGTCTTTTTTCAAATAACAGGACGCAGTAATACATGTAAATGCCTGCATGGATTTGCAGAAGAATCTCCTGATTGCACATGAGAAAGGTAGACCAGCAATCACACAACATAACATTAAGGAAAAAAAATTACTATATCAGCATTAATTGAGAAATAGATAATCTCACTGTAAGACGATTCAAGTTGTAGGTATTTACCATCTACAAGGCCAGAAACTCTACTAATAAATAATGTTTGGATTTTATATCATGTTTTTCCTCTTTACCAAATCCCAAACCTAGGACTGAATCAGTCACAAAGGATTCAATGTGCATGCAGATGTTGAGGGTTTTATCTCGACCTTTAAGATGTTGAAATTAATCTTAATAACGCAATGCATGGAAAGCTTTTGGTCCTGAATGGCAGTGTTACAGCCTGCAGTACATACTCAGTGGAAATAAGAGAAAACAACTGATTATGGAAAATAAGAAACACTGCAAAGAATCAGGATAATAGTTTGTATTTTTCTCCCGTAATAACTTTCAGAAGGAGGTGGATGCAAAGGTAAGAAATTGCAGAAAGGATTTGTATTTTGCTGCCAGGAATCTTTTTCAGCATTATGTAGGAGTGGAAGGGGTACCGTGGGCCATCCTTTCTAGTTTCCTATTATCGAGGCAACAATTTCAAATAATCTATTTCATAAATATGCAGAGCTCTACCTTTGAAGAACAGAGGAGTAGAGAGACCAAAAATTCTACTGGGAGACTTAAAAACACTTTTTCTGAAGCCTTCTTCATTTTCAGTCTAAAATTATTCAGTGACTGTTTATATGCTTTTTTTCTTTTGCCAATATGATCCTTAAGCTAAAATAATTATTTTATTCTCTCTGGGTTACCTCTCTGCATTGATAGAGAGTTATCACAGCTAGTCTTTGCTTTCATTTTACAGGCAAGCTCAAGTCATTTATTCTTCTCCTATAAGACAGTTCAGTTCTCCCAATCATCACAGTACCACACCTTTTTTTATCTCCTCCCATCTTATTTCAGTTTTCTGAAGCACCATTGACTAGATTCACTATTTTTTGTCCCATGTGAAGTTCTTCAAATAGTTGGCCTGAAACTTCTTTACAGATCCACAAAAGGTGTGGATGAGGAATAACTCCATAACATTACTAAGGTCAAAATGTAGTGTGTGGTGGTGCTTGGGTTTTTCTTTCTCACCTAAGAAGACAGACAAAAACTGAACACAGGATTTGAGGTGCAGTCTCACCAGTGCTGAGTACAGGGGGGTCATCACCCCATACTCCTGCTGGCCACACTATTTCTAATATAAAGCAAGATGACCTTGGCCTTCTCAGCTACCTGGGCGCAAGGTGGCTCATGTGCAGTAGCTGTCAACCAGCACCCACAGGTCCTTTTCCAGGCAGTCTTCCCTAAGCCTATAGAGTTGGGTTGTTGTGACTCAAGTGCGTGACTTGGCACTTTTCCTTGTTCAACCTCATACAGTTGGCCTTGGTCCATTGATCCAGCCTGTCCAGATGGTTCTGTACAGCCTCTCACTCAAGCAGATCACACTCCCCCCCAGCTTGGTGTCATCTGCAAACTTATTGAGGGTACAATTGTTCCTCTCATCCAAAACATTGAGAAATCTATTAAACAGAACTGGCTCCAATACTGAGCCCTGGGGAACACACTTGTCACTGGCTGCCAAGTGGATTGAGCTCCATTCATCACCACACTTTGGACCTGGACATATAGTCATTTTTTTACCCAGAAAAGAGTACACACACCCAAGCCATGAGCAGCCAGTTTCTCCAGGAGAATGCTGTGGAAAATGGTGTCAAAGGTTTCACTGAAGTCTAGGTAAAGAACATCCACAGCCATTCCCTTATCCACTAAGCAGAATACCTGAATTAATTTTACTAAAATAAAATAAAACCTACTAAGTCTGTTCCAAGTAGATAATGGGGTATCAGCTCATTGAAATTCTTCATCTTTTATTACCTGTCACTAGAGGTTACAAGAAGAACTGATTAACACTTGAAATTTCTAGCTCAAAAATCTTGGCTGAGGACATTTGTGAGAAAAATCTTCTTAAAAAAATATTAAAAAAATGTAGTTACAAACCACTGAACCAAAGTTTATTGAAGAAGTAGGTGTCTTATTTTAAAACACATAGAATCATAGAATAGTTAGGGTTGGAAAGGACCTGAAGATCATCTAGTTCCAATCCCCTGCCGTAAGCAGAGACACCCCACACTAAACCATGCCACCCAAGGCTTTGTCCAACCTGGCCTTGAACACTGCCAGGGATGGAGCACTCACAGTCTCCCTGGGCAACCCATTCCAGTGCCTCACCACCCTAACAGGAAAGAATTTCTTCCTTATATCCAATCTAAACCTCTCCTGTTTAAGTTTGAACCCATTACCCCTTGTCCTGTCACTACAGCCCCTAATGAAGAGTCCCTCCCCAGCATCCCTATAGGCCCCCTTCCGATACTGGAAGGCTGCCATGAGGCCTCCACGCAGCCTTCTCTTCCCCAGGCTGAACAGCCCCAACTTCCCCAGCCTGTCTTCACATGGGAGGTGCTCCAGTCCCTGATCATCCTCACGGCCCTCCTCTGGACTTGTTCCAACATCTCCATGTCCTTTTTAGGTTGAGGNTAAGTTTGAATACCCCTTGTCCTGTCACTACAGCCCCTAATGAAGAGTCCCTCCCCAGCATCCCTATAGGCCCCCTTCCGATACTGGAAGGCTGCCATGAGGCCTCCACGCAGCCTTCTCTTCCCCAGGCTGAACAGCCCCAACTTCCCCAGCCTGTCTTCACATGGGAGGTGCTCCAGTCCCTGATCATCCTCACGGCCCTCCTCTGGACTTGTTCCAACATCTCCATGTCCTTTTTAGGTTGAGGACACCAGAACTGCACACAATACTCCAGGTGAGGTCTCACGAGAGCAGAGTAGAGGGGCAGGATCACCTCCTTCGACCTGCTGGTCAAGCTCCTTTTGATGCAGCCCAGGATACAGTTGGCTTTCTGGGCTGCAAGCGCACACTGCAGCCGGCTCATGTTCATTTTCTCATTGACCACCACCCCCAAGTCCTTCTCCACAGGGCTGCTCTGAATCTCCTCTTTGCCCAACCTGTAGCTGTGCCTGGGATTGCTCCAACCCAGGTGTAGGACCTTGCACTTGGCATGGTTAAACTTCATGAGGTTGGCATCAGCCCACCTCACAAGCGTGTCAAGGTCCCTCTGGATGGCATTCCTTCCCTCCAGCGTATCCACCGAACCACACAGCTTGGTGTCATTGGCAAACTTGCTGAGGGCGCACTCAATCCCACTGTCCATGTCAGCGACAAAGATGTTAAACAAGACCGGTCCCAACACTGATCCCTGAGGGACACGACTTGTCACTGGCCTTCAGCCGGACACTGAGCCATTGGCCACAACTCTTTGCGTGTGGCCATCCAGCCAGTTCTTTATCCACCGAGTGCCCCACCTATCAAATTGATGTCTCTCCAATTTAGAGACAAGGATGTTGTGTGGGACAGTGTCAAACACTTTGCACAAGTCCAGGTAGATGACATCAACTGCTCTACCCCTGTCCATCAGTTCCGTAGCCCCATCGTAGAAGGCCACCAAATTGGTCAGGCAGGATTTCCCCCTAGTGAAGCCATGCTGGCTGCCACCAAGCACCTTGTTGTTTTTCATGTGCCTTAGCATGCCTTCCAGGAGAATCTGCTCCAAGATTTTGCCAGGCACAGAGGTGAGACTGACTGGTCTGTAATTCCCCGGGTCATCCATTTTCCCCTTCTTGAAAATGGGGGTTATATTTCCCCTTTTCCAGTCTTCAGGAACTTCACCTGATTGCCATGATCTCTCAAATATGATGGCCAGTGGCTTAGCAACTTCACTCGCCAGCTCCTTCAGGACCCATGGATGGATTTCATCAGGTTACATGGACTTGTGCACATTCAGGTTCTTACGATGGTCTCGAACCAGATCCTCTTCCACAGTGGGCCCAAGGTCTTCATGAAAAAGATGAGCTAGATGACCAACAAGATTTATTCCTGGTGTTTTATTTTCAGGTTTATTTTAATTGTAAGCATTACTACTACCTCCTGGATGAACAATCAAGTTGCCAATGTCAAATACTATATTTTATGAGTCTGTATGGCTCTCTACACTCTAAAAAAAACTGCGCCACACTTTTTTGTTGACTTTCTGTTATTCAGTGGATAGGTTAACAGGAATTACTCACTCTGCTCCCTCAAGGAGATAGCCAAATAATAGCCTAGCTGCCACAGACTGCACAGGCAAAAGATCCCAATGCTATTTTCAAGGATAGATGTTGTTTCCATAGGTCAAACGCTGAGGAACCCATGGCTTGGTCTGAGTCTGTGGATACAATACTAGCTAATAAAGGTAAGCAGTGAAAACTACGTTTTTTTTAAAACATGCATCAACCCAGTTCACAAACATTGCCATAAGGCTTTCACACTGCTTTCCAGTTGGACTCTCCACATGCTTTGAACTACACCAATACTGGAGGCATGCAGCCTGCCATGCTGAAAGGCAGAGGGGGCATGTTTCTCCAAGCTGCAAACACAATATACCTCTGGTCAGTGCTAAAGGGACATTTAAGAAGGCAAAAGCCTCAGAAAGTGTTTTGGTTTAAGATACCTTGTTAAACTCTCCATGCAATAGTTCTCTTTCTCCTTCTTTAATTAAAAAACACCCCTGAACCCCACCAAGTCAAACACATAAACCTTTTCTTATGTATTCCTGTTACAACAAAATATATGTGCTGTGCATTGGCTTTCAGTCAAACAAAAAATGATAATTTTTAATTTATCCAAAGTCACTTCTTTAATAGATACCATTCCTACTGACCTGAAACCTCAAACCACATGTAACTTTAAAATTTCCTTGCCCCCGCCCCATTTTCTACAGTAACTTTGTGGCCTGGACCCTGGGGTGCCTCCACACTGTATCTTAATAGCATTAACTTGACTAACAGAACTTAATTTGGGTGCTGTCAGCTTTCTTTTCTAAGAGGTTGCAACTTGGATTAAGTTTAAACCAATTTTGTCCAAACAAACCTTTCTTTATTTCCTTTTTTCCTCTTAAAAGCATAAAAAATGCTGAACAAAGAAATAGCAAAGAGTCCATGTCTTTGTTAAGTCTCTATCATTATTTGAAGGAAGATGGAAGGGCTATTCAAGCAGGGTAACCTCAGCTCTGAGAGGAGCACAGTAACTGCAATATAACTTAGATTTCTCATTGCTTCATAGAAGAGCAGTGAGCCTCAAATCCCTAATTTTCTAGTCATTAAAAACCCTCTTGAAGGCCAAGATTTCTAGGATCCCCTTTTAACTAGTGTATCAGTGCTAGAGACCAAACAGTAGCAGGGAGCTTTCCTCAGTTAGTAACTCTCTGAAAGAACTCTTAGTCACTTTATCATTGCTATAGTTTCATCTCCTATTTATTTCTCCCACAACAGCCTCTTAAGACTAATTGCTGGCTGACAAGCCAAATAATAACAGATACATAAGTTACACCATATAAAATGCACACATATATATATACACACACGTGTATGTACGTATATATGATCTGTATTCGTCTTTCAATTTTCCTCTACTCATCATCTCATGCATTTTTTCTCTAGATGGCTTGGCAGCTTTTAGGACATTTTTAAAGTCAGAGTTCAGTGAGGAGAATGTGGAGTTCTGGCTCGCCTGTGAGGACTTCAAGAAAACCAAGTCCTCAGCTAAGATCGCCTCAAAAGCCCAAAAGATTTATTCTGACTTTATACAAGCTGATGCTCCAAAAGAGGTAAATAGTTTTCTACTTGATTATTGTTCACATTCTACTCCCTAGCCATTTTTTACATTTTTGCCTCTGACAGTGAGTGTGCTTTGAGTGTCTCCATGTCTTACATATGATTGAAATCCTTTTTAGTATGATAAAACCCAAAAATACTTATAAAATACATAAGGCCAAAACCTAAAGTGCTGCTGAGTACTTTCATCACTAATTTACCCATTGGTAACCAGTCCTTCAAAGGGTTTGCGTTGGCAAAAAGTGAGATAAACAGAAGCAATATTTTCTCCTTCTTTTTTGCAGTGATGCTGTCTCTTTAAGAGTCAAATAAAATTAAGAATTCAGTATGGTAGAAAATGAAGGGATAACCTTCCTGCTTATTTGAATCAGCCAGGATATATGGGGGAAATTCAGATGCAGACTGTGTCCTGTACAGGAACAAACCTCAGCTTTCCAACCAAACTGACAGTGGTTTTATGCTTCCTTTCTTCCTACAGATTAATATTGACTTCCAAACTAAAAACCACATCTCTCAGAACATCTCTGAACCCACTCTCAGCTGCTTTGATGATGCTCAGAGGTTAGTCTATAGTCTCATGGCAAAGGACTCTTTTCCCAGGTTTCTAAGGTCAGAAGTTTACAAGGAATTGCTAAAGAAGCAACAGAATGGAAATCAGAAGAGATGGTTCCCATTTTTCTGAGAAAATGCCCAAGGGATTATGAATTTGTAAATGTCTCCCATTGCAAGTCAGTACAGTTAATGTTTTATTAAACTGGTTGTAAAAATGAGATCTGAATTGCCTTTGCCAGCGTGTTTTTGAGTACAATAGGCACATGATACTTTCTAATAACAGTGGAGCAATAGTGAAGAAACAGGATAGAATATGCCAAGACATTTAAGCTTCCTTTTTAGTAAAGAAGCTTGCCATTGATAAATTTGCCAGTGCTTGCTTTATCTGTTGAAGTGTTTTCACATTAAGCAGAATATTTTGGGTTTTCTGATTTGTTATCAATTTTTCTGTAGAAGTATGGCCTCAAAAATAAATTTTAGGGGACTTGGATACATTTACTCATTCATTCATCTTCTCATTTTTAATATGTAAAAAAAAAATAAATAAATCCTCCTTTAAGGATATTTTATACCAACTCAAAACAGGACAAGTAAAACTATGGTAAATAACACAGTATGATATTATTTAATAGGCAGATGCTTTATGACAAATGTCCCTGGCTTTCAGAGCAAATTACTGTTTCATAATGCAGCTGTCTTCAATATGACTCTATCCAAATTTCTTTGTGTTTACTTAATTTGAATTTTTATTGAGAAGTCTCATTTATTAATTGTGTAGGCATTTGGAAAAAAAAAACCCAAACCTTGAGGAAACATTCCTTTGTACATTTTCAATTAATAGTGCCTTTTCTTTGCTTTTCCAAGTGTATCAGTGATACTGTCCCCATACACTTGTGAAATGAGTTATTACAATTTTTCAATGAAATACAGGTAAGCAGAAAAGTAAACATCAGAGGAATAGTTTCAGGCAAGTAAGCATGTAGATCAGAATTTAGTCATGGTGTTATTTTTCAAACATGCAAGATGCAGTAGGATTCTAGTGCAGTTGTCATGTTTGCACACACTGATCTCGTTCATTGCTGTTGGAGAGTTTATTGCATATATTTTGATGAAGGAAGGAGCTGTTGTATAGTAATGAAATAAAAAAAACATTTTTAAACCATATTGGGCCAGGAATAATCTTCACTATGGAAATAATTCTAAATACAAGAGACAGCAGTAAGATTTTTCTTAAAAACAAAACAGAAAAATCCCCAAAAACCCCTTTCATTTGATATTAATTTGATTGTTTCGATTCTTTTGCTTTTGAGCTGCTCTGAATCTCTAGGAATCTCTCATTCTCTGTTCATGCCTTCTATACACCATCATATATATTCTATGCAAAAGATCCTCTCTGGTATCAAACTACATTAAAGAACTAATTCATGTAGGAAATAAAGGATATTAAGTAGTCTGAAAGCCCCAGTACACTGTCTTGAGCTGTATACTTCGGTTAATGTCCTGCCACAGCTTATGTAGGTAGGTAGGTAGGTAGGGTGTGAAATACCTTTTCTTTGACATCCACCGTCTTTCCTATCACCTACTTTTTCTTGCTGTCTGTGTTTCATTTTCATTTCTTTCTTCCCCAGTACTAGTGGTTAACAGAGAAACAAACACGGTTGCTGAGGTTGAGCTGAAAAGAGGATGTGGTTTTGTTTTGCAGTCCCAGAGCTACCATTCATTTTGCAATGATACTTCTGTGGAAAACTGCAAGTTCTGCCTGCAGCGCAGCCTTGATCTCCTTTCTGCACCAGGGGATTTCTGCTGCTTAAAGTCACAGTGAATGTAGCAGTCAGGATTGCTGAAATCTACTCAAAAATGCAGCAAGTAATTTTCTCTTCTTACAAATCCAGTTCTCATTTTCAGAAGAGAAACTTGCCACATGGTAGAAGAAGTGGGATCACATCACCTTTCTTAGCAGGGCAAATAGAAACAAAAAAAATTTACCTTGAAAATGAATGTGTGATCATGAAACCTCACAACTCACTCCTTTAAAACTTGCACACTTTTGACTTTACACCATCACAGACAGAGCTAGAAACTGGTGAAAAGATGGCTGCCAGGGGTCTCCAATTCCTGTCTGCTTGAAAATGCAGCATAAAGAGAAGTTAAAAATATACATAAAACAGTCAGGTTGTGTGGAATCATGTGAATGAAGCCACATAAGCAGGTGGAAGGGCCCGTGCTCACGTTTGTGCAAGTTAGATTAGATGTGAGATAATGCAGTCCACTATCTGAACTAGAAATATAAAATTTCTAGAAGTCCTGAAGCCTAGAGACTAAAAATAGCTGCTCTTTTACCATAAAGACTCTGAATTTTGGGGAAGACTACCAGTTATATCTGGACTTTACTGCTATGTCTAAGAAAGGGAAAGCTACCATACATAATTTTGTTCCTGCAAAGAAAGTGCAGGTAGATTAAATTAATAACACCAATACAAAATCATATTTTATTAATTAATTTTTATGTTCTTTTTGAGAGAAAACACCTCCCAGAAAAGTTTCTTTTCCATTTTTTCCCAGCTTTTCAACTTCTATAATACTTGGCCATGGAAATTAGACTCAATGTGTTCTTACACATTTCAGAGGAGGCCCTGAGTGCTTTGATCTTTAGTGAGAAAAATGAGACAATACTAAAACAAATGATTCCCTGCCTTATTTTTTTATATTGCTGCTATGTTTTAGCTGTCCTAAGTAAGACATTAACTTGCATTATTTTTAATTCTATATTGCATGGGTTTGGTTATTTGCATATAAAATGAGTAGAGCAGGATTTGTCTCTCAATCCATATCTGTTTCCATTCAGGTTTGCATGTAGGTTATTTTTAGTTCTATGAATATTTTGCCTACTATGCATAACAGTCCTGGAAAGGTAAACAGAGGTACATACTCAGTAAAAACTGTACAGAAACCATGTTTTTTCTAATACAGTGGTTACAACTTAAAAGCTCATAAACCAGAGAAGAAAGGAAAAAATAAATCTTTAAATAAGTTGTATTTTTTGAATAATTTCAAATGCACTATGCTTTCATATAAATATCTTGTTTTAGCTGAGAGAAAAGGGCAGGAAGATAAGACATAAGGAAGATGTAGGATTTACTATTTTGGATACAAAACTTACCTGTGTTGGCAGCAACATCTTCATGCCTGCACAGCATGGAGAATATAGCAAGACAGGGTGCAAAGAGATTACCTTACACTGGTCAATCATACCTAGGTTGGAACTTCAATTCTTCACCAAGTTCCAGTGGCAAAAAACTCCTCTTATTAATAATGTATTGCTTTTCTCTCCCTCTGAAATATAGAGTTATTATGCCATTTTAACTTCAGGTTACAGATTCTCTAGTCTTTAAACTACCACCACACATAAATAATGTTATTAATAGTTCTTATGGTCTAATTATTGTGAGGTGTCCCTGCTTATTGCATGGGGGTTGGAACTTAAGGTCATTTCCAACCCTGACTATTCTATGATTCTATGATTCTAACCTAAGCAAACACCCAACATTCAGGGCTCAAGGGGCATTTGCTTCTAAATAAAAATTAAAGAATGCAAAGAAGTATAAACATCACAAACTCAAGAAAGCTCATTCTTCACAAAATGTAACATGGGAAGCTGCTTTGAAAGGCTGAACTATTTTTGTATTTAAAATACTATATTCAATAGTAAGATGCATATGCAAATTCAGGCTGAAAGGGCCAACATTTCATCTTTGAAATGCTTTTGACACTGTAAAATGACACTACATAAACTAGGAGATAAGAGATAAAGTGCCATGGGCTGACACTGACACTACTGCTTGTACTGCTAATATTTTTCTAAGTTCTGCACTCTGTCTACCTGGTCTTTTACTCAGGCTCTTTACCACAAAGGAACTTCTCCTGCCTCAAGCTCATTCTAAATTTGTACAGTGCTATCACTTCTCGTCTACTTGAATTTGCATTCATATTGTATAGTTGCACCATCAGCAACTATACAATATGAATATTTTCAAATTGATTTGAATTTAATTTCCAGAACAAATTGACTGGATTTTGATCTAAATACAATCATTTTGCCTGTCATAATGAGATAAAATGGCACAGTGGAAAGCCCTTATATTTGTTGAATTCCTTACCAGAGCCAAACCATTTAGGAGTATAAAATTAAAAATATAGCTTATTAAATGGCATAAAAAGGGGGTTTGTGATATGATGTCTTTTCAAGTCAAATGCTAAATGCAACATATTCCAATCTAGACAGAGCCATTAATATTGACACCTTTTACAGCCTCAAAAGTCTTTCACTGTTAATAGTGAGTCAGTACTGGAAATTCCATTTTTTGAGGCAGGAATTATTGGAACAACCTGTAGTTGGATCATACTTAATATTTTGTGATACTTATGCCATATTGCAGTTACTCTCACCCTTTATGTAGCTCTCTGCAGTGACAATGACATACCCCATTGGAGCTGAATTCTGTTGCTGGGAATACACAGGTTCTCTTAGTAAAACTGAGTTTCTGCATAAATTTTAAATCAGAAAAATTGGATATTTTAAAAATATGCCTAGGTTGGTTCTGTCATTTTTAATGGCAGGTCTCAAAGCTGGGTCCAACATTTTTATTAGGACTAATTTTTGGGTTTTTTTTTTTCCATACATAACTAGGTAGTACATCTGTATTTTAACCTGAAATTAGAATTGGAGGAATGGTAAAAGGGGACATGAATGAAGGATTCCAGTTTAAAGAAAATGTCCATCTTGTCCATAAAGTGCCACAGGTTTCTATGAAGTGAATTAATAAAAGAAGAATGCCTATCACCTTTAAGTACTCTATCCCCTAAAAATGCCATTTCAGGTTAGCTCGATATATTTAATAATTATGAAAATAAAAATGTATGTTTCTTAAAAGAAGGGTGGAGTTATTTCATTGGCTTTGTTTCTCCTTAGAATGGGCAGAAATATGAAGCAATTCACACTTTACTGTCCTCTGTGAAAACAGGTTTTTATGCATTGGTAATTGAAGTCCATCAGGCAATTCATATGAGTTGTTGCTTACCAAAGTGCTTATGAAAGCATTATGGTGTATGCCACAAAATTATCTGGTTTTATTAAGAAAATTGTATCTCACATCTTACTTTTGTAATACATTTCAATATGACTTTGGTGTTATTATTAATGTTTATGTTAATTGTGTATTTAAAATTATTCCAAGAATTGATCTTTTGTTGGAAAGCCATATAAAAAAGAGATATAACAAAAAGAATTAAAGCCCATTAGAGATCTCCATCCAGTTCACAATTAAATAAAAGTGAAGGGAATTCATGTGCAAATTAAATCTGCAGGCATTAAAAGGGGATGTAGTACAATGTAATTGAAGAGAAACTGCACAGAGGCAGCAGAATAATGACCAAAAAAAAAAAGTAAGGAGATTCAGCTTCATAAATGTTGGTCTAATACATTTAGGGGAAGACAGTTTGAAATGCAGCCCACTGAGCAGGTGGTATCTAGCAGTATTGTTGAAGGGCATTCTGCACCCTTGGTTTAAGGGCTTGTTTATTCAGATGTATGTATTATCTCTTATCAAAAATACATTTCAAAGATCTGAACTAGCAGATAATGTTTAAACAATGTTCCTTTTGGCTTTGTCTACAATGAGGAGTATAGAAATATAATTCCAATTTCATGGCCTTGCATTAAGAACAACCAGCTCCAACTGAGCTTTGCTTCAGGAATTGAAAGCAGTTCATATGGATCTGAATGTACTAGGTCCAAATGCAGTCCTAGAATTCAATAAGCATCTTAGAATCATAGAATAGTTAGGGTTGGAAAGGACCTTAAGATCATCTAGTTCCAACCCCCCTGCCAATAGTCTTGAACTATTTAGGGTTCATTTCTTTTTCCAAAATACTGTTAGTGCTCATGGGGCAGGTAACTATCGCTTTCCAAAATTTTCATGCATTGGCATTTTGAAATAGAAAGCAGCTCATTTTTGAAAGATATCCATGAACCAGCAGGAATCCAGTGACTAGGAAATTAGGGCAACAGATGTTTGATTTATGAAAAAACATTATGACCAGAGGTGACCATAAATACAGTATCTCAGCCAAGGAAATGTGAACCAGGTCTGTTAAAGCAGCAGAAAAGCAGAAAACATGGAACATGGCTCAAGGAACCACAGTGATGGGATTACAGCTCCATAATACAGATTGAGGATTTTTTAGGAATTCTTCCTTGTTTTCCTGAGGAAAAGGACAGAATTCCCAGGAGATAGGATACTCACTGGAATAATAAGTAGATAATGGACTACAGAAGAAATTTTCACTGGCACAGCAAATGGTCTTCACCACTAAATTCTTTTCTGCCCATATTCACTTCAGTTGGACACTGACTCCACTGCTACAGCACCAGACACAAGGCTGGTGCTCAATTCCCATAGCACAAAACTACCCAGGTTTCTTGTTCCCTTGAATCCTAAGCATCCTGGTATTTTCAGGGAAATGTCTTTATACAATATTCAGGAACAATTCTACTTACCTATTGACTACCTGGATCCACTGTGATATGCTCTTTCAGTCACTGGTATTTAAGATAAAAAGAGCAACATAGTAAAAAGCAAGGTGTGGGAACAAAAAGGAATGGATCGATGTTAAAATTTGAAAAGCACAGGAGAACAAGAAGTGCTACTAATGTGAATTGTCTGTTAAATTAATGAATGTTGAAGAGAAAAATCCACATGTGAATAACCCTTCTCACAATCACATTTCTGCCCACTAGTGCAATAGCATGTTTTCACATGTTTGTGTGAAAGCACTTCTGTATGTGTAGGAGATGGTTTATGTGACTTGGACAGAACACCCAGCACCGTACAGCTTATCAAAGGAGACGTGCTGGAGTTAGTTGGACATAAGCCATGGGACAAACTGGAGGAGAACTCTGTGTGAGCAGAACTGCCGGGAGAAGCGGANTTGGGTCTGACACACTGGTATGAATATAAGCAGAAAATAAACACACGTACTTCAGCCCATACAAGTTCATCTGGCTACTCTGAGTGGAGAACAAAAAATTTCCAAGACCTGTTGAATCTGTTTTGTATGAAGTGACAACTTGTTTGTCCACTTCTTCTTTCTTACCTTTTGTTTCCCTCATATTTTCTATTGCCCACTGACAGGAGTCCCAGGTCTTTTGCAAATGGCCCTTTTATCTCAGCTACTTGAATAATGACATAATACACACATGTGGCATAGCTCCCTTCATGTGGAAAAGGGGAAGAAACCAAACCACAAGGCAAGCTACCCAATTCCAAGCCAGAAAACTGATAGGGAAATAAGTCTGGTTTATAATTCCACATATAATAGGCTTTAGTAACTTAAAAAATGTCTTTGCTGAAAAGGCTAGGACTGAATTTGGTACAGAGGATAGCAAAGCTGTAGTGACACCTATGTTCAACAATATGAACAGCATACTTCAAATAACCATCATGGTTCTCATTATTATTCCTACTTCATAACATTTTAAACATCAACTAAAAATAAACAACAATTCACTTAAACCATGAATAAGGAGAACTCTTTGTCAGACTGCAGGATGAACTCCATCTACAACTTCGCTGCTTTTAACTGCTTTTCCACAGCACTGCAATTCAGAGCCAAAGCATTTCTTTTCTAGTTTAAGTCAAACCAACCCATTTTTGTACAACAGAAAACCGCCACGAGAGGGCGGATCATTTCTTTCTTCAGATATCTCTACATTTTCAAAGAGAACCTTCTTTCTGTACTAATTTGTGTCCTGATATTTTGTATTTAGATATCGTCTCAATCTCCCAAGTAAACAGTTGGAATATGAAACCTCAAACCAAGATATTTGGCATTTATAATGTTCATAGAGCATTTGAAACTAAAGCTGTTAGACCTACCAGAGCAGAAACAAATGCAGAGGGGGTGTGGAGGGGGGATGGGGGTGGGGGAAGGCAGAGACCCATCAGCACTGCACTGAAAAATAAGCTGTATTTTATGAGGAGACACTACACACATTTCACTCATGGTAAAAGTACTCAACACGTTTAAACAAGTCAGTTTCCAAGTACTATGTTCAGCACGCAAACAAAACATCCCAGCCCTACATCAATTTCAAGGCAACAAGATCTCAAACAGCATTCCTTAAAGCAGAAGCTTTTATTTCTGCTCTATCATCTGATTAAGCTCTGCAACCGCAAAGATCAGTATTTCCCAGTTGGTAGGTCTAGTTCATTGATGCACCCCTATAGAACCCACCATGTAAGTGGCCGGAAAAGGGGTGGATCTAGAATGTGTGCCCAATACACAGAATTTCCTTCAGCACACATATGAACAATCACCAAAATAAACAAGTAACTAGAAAACTTCATTGTCTTACTGTCATCAGGTCACTACAGATTCTGATGAGGTGTCCTCATTACGTGGCTCACTTTTCTGTGCAGGCTTCACAGTCTGCTGGAATCCAATACGGTCCTGTCGAAAGAGACACACATGCGTACCCTCATCCCCATGTAAGCAAAGGGACAGGCCCTTCCCACTGCTTCATCTGCAGATCCTTCTAAAAAACCTCAGGATACATTTTTTGAACAGACTTTGGCAAAAAATGCCCGTTCTTTGCAGTACAGTTCTGAGACGCTGACAAATTTAAAACATTTAACACATAGGTAGCTTTATCCAATTGCTCCTGTGGGCTCACACCTGGGGTATTCCCCCTTTTTGGTTTGTCAAGCATAGCTTTCAGGATGCCATGTGCATGTTCTACAATCGTTAGACCAGTCTTAGAGTGAGGAACACCAGTAAGGTGCATGATGCCCCAGGTTTGTAAAAACACTTGCAGACGATGAGAACTATAAGCAGAACCACTGTCGGTTGTTAGTTGCACAGGGACTCCCATGGTGGCAAAACAATGAGGCAGATGCTTAATAACATCTTTGGCTTTCTCACCTGTATGAGCTGTGGCAACTAAAATTCCTGAAAAGGTGTCAATGCAAACATGAATGTATTTATGGTGGCCAAATGAAGGGATATGAGTAATATCCATTTGTAATAAGGATAGAGGAGCTAAACGCTGACAGCCTGGACATGCATGGACGATGTCCTTTGCTTGTTCTAGGCTAAGAGAAAACCACTTATGCAATGAATGGGCATTTTGATGAAAAAAGTCATGGGATAATTTAGCCTGCTCACACCGTTGTGGCAAAACCTCCTCGGGACTCTGTTCCTTTATCTTATGACTTCTTCACAGAGGAATAGGCAAACATGCATAGAAAGGAGGAGAAAGGGAGATGGAGGTTACAGATTTTTTCACGAAGGAACTTATTTTCCATCTTTTACACACATACATACACACTTCCACTTAGTATCATCACTATTGTAACCACCAAGTTTTCTGCCTCAGCTTCTAGATCGCATCAGAAATCAGGTCAAACAGACATGAGAAAAAAAAAAAGGTGTTATGGACATTGTCATATAAGTGGGTCATTTTGTCTGCATCAGTGGAATTAAGGAAAAGAAACCCCTCTTCCTGATTTGCGAATCAAGCGTCTGTCACATACAAGTGTCACTCAAACGATTGCCTCCTCTGAGTTGCAGACCTTTTTTTTCTGGTGCAAGATGAGCAGCTGTGTGTATTCTTCATTGAGTGAGAGTCTGTCAGAAGAGGAGGATGAGCCAGCATGGGTGGGTGAGCCCCTTTGGCCTGGAGTCATTTCTCTGATGCAGTAGTGTGGCTGCCTCTCCATGTTAAGGCTCCTTGCTGTGTTCATGTTCATATACATTGCTTGTACCCGTATCTCTTCCACCCTCATGCGCGTTTTCTTCTGTAATAGACACAGCTTTGTGTCTGGTAGAGAGGCCTCTCCCTTATCCCAGCCAGGAGTTGGTTTGCCTGTGTCAGCAAGGTTTTACCAGCCCTTCCTCTTGTGACCTTTTGTGAAGCCATTGAAGTAGTTTCTCCACGAGCATCTTGGCTGAAAGTGTGCTGGTGCTTCTCACAGTACTCCCTCCTTTGTGCTGGGGGCTGGAGAGGGAAACTATTTGACACCGTAGGGGGTGAGTGTGCCATCACCACTCCCAGAGCTGCTCACTCTGCCCGGGTGACTTCAGGCTGGGGATGTGGGTTGTGGCTGCCCTTTGGTCTCTTCCCTGGGGAGGTAGGGAGCACCACTGTACTGGCCATGCAGGAAATGATTGAAAGGAAAACACAAAAAGGGCTTTTTTAAGCTTAATGCAGCTCATTCAAAGAACAGAAGGTAAAAAAGGTCTCTGCATCACTTGCACAGCCTTCTGTATTGGTGCCATCAGGCTACCCAGGCCTTAAAGCACGTCGTGCAGGTGTGGTGGTGGCAGGCACCCAAGCCTGGATGCGACTGGCACAGACCAACAGGTAAAGCTGCTGTTTGGACACATCTGCCCCCTCGCCTCATGTGGGCTGGAGCAGCCCAATGCCCTGTGTGGTGTGCGATGTCATGGACTCCACGGAGGCACAGAATGGTTCAGTTAACGAAGTCGCTTGATTGTATCCTTTAAGCTTACAAGGGTGTTATGACAAATAACCATAAAAACCCGCTGCATGAATATTCCTCTACAGGTTATTCAATCACCATTTTTCACAACCCTTTCCTTGTTATTGATTCTAGCTGACATGTGCTTTAGATATAGCAACCTATGCTATCACTTAAGAAATCACCGCTCTCACAGACAGCGTTTCTTTTTATGACTACGTAGCGGCTCAGCACAAGATATGAACTGCTCCCAAAACTGCCTATTTGAAACAGTCTGTGAGGAACAAACATGATTTTTCTCCTTGGTCTGCTTACGCCAGCACTTTCTGGTTAG
>NDXB01000068.1:6050-34712 GCA_002631895.1 Agapornis roseicollis
TTGGTTTGGGTTGGACACCTTAAAGTTCATGTGTTCTTTGGTTTGGGTTGAACACCTTAAAGTTCATGTGTTCTTTGAACCTTTTTGTAGTCTTCATAACCCGTGGACAGTTTCTGTTTTATTCGCAAATGGTAAGATAGTAACCCAACATCTTTCAGGATGGTGTATACGTGATCATGGCACTAAGATAGTCAGGTCTTAAGAGTGAGGGGATGTAGAATGCCAGAGTCATGATCCCCACTGCGAAGTTGTCGTTACAGACTTGGATTGAAATGTTTATAGAACTGTTCATGTTGTTTCAGTTTTGAGGTAGTGCAGTTAGTTTGGGGAAGAGAGGTGAACTAAAAATCTTCAGCCTGCTTTTAATCGTGTTCGTGTATGTCTTCCTGGTTGGGTAATGTGAAACTGTAAAACAATGGTGTGTTGTCAAATGTTTCTATCACCCATATTGGTTGATTTGTTGTTCGGGGTTTGGTTTCTTTTTCAGAAGTGCTGATAGGCGTTTCTGGTTCTTAATGGATCTTAAAACTTACAGTACATATGAATGCTTCAGAAAATGTTAATGGTTCTACCTCAGATATCCCAAAACTGTTCCTTAACGAATTATCAGGTACTGTTGCAGTAATTACTTCTGATGGAAGAATGATTGTGGTGAGACTTGTATCTTTAATATTCTGTGTCCCCCATAAAGACTTTCATGGCAACAAAGGCACCATGCTAGGATATTATCACTTCTATGCTCACATCTTTATATGCTTTTGCTTTAATGCTTTATGGCCATTATTTTATACTGTTTGACTTAAACGTTTACTGGATCTTGCCAGCTGGCATTGTCCGTTGATGGATTTGTGCATGCGAGTGTTTTGACTTATCAAATGGCCTCTCCTATAGGAATTCACAAGAATATACGTTTTTTTATTCAGTGCTTTGGCTTCCATCTAAAGAATCCTCTTTGCTCAGTAGGCTCTTCACCTTTCATGCTAAAACCATTTTTTCATGTGTTTACAGAAAAATGTCAGCTGATAGTTGCTGAAGAATTGTGGGATTCTGTTTAAACCTGGGAAACTAAGGCTTGCCAAACTGTTATTTATTAGCCTGTATAATGGTTTTGTTTTCTTGCTTCTGTGTTTGGGTTTCGTTGGGGTTTTGGTTTGGTTGTGGGTTTTTTTTTTCTCTTGTATTTCCCTCCCCTCCCCTTTTATTCTTTTGTGTTTAACTTAGTAATATGATTATTGAAAGAGTATTCTGTGTTTGTGCCTGTACTTAGCTTTGTACAGAGAAAACAGTACGTCTAGCAGAAAAATGCTAGCTTCACCAAACCTGCTGTCTGGTTGGAGTCAGTCTGGTTAACTTTGAGTTGGGATACAGGATACTTTCTACCAAAAATGTTCAAATGGAGTTGATACATATGCCTCACTATTAGAATGGCTACATAATATAAATGGATATTACCACTGTTTGAATGACAGTGGTTTACATGAGCTTTCAGTTTAAATTCCTTAGTCAGTTGCTGATAGTGACTTGCACTATCAATTATGCAATAATTTTTCCAAGTGCATATTGGAATGGTGCAGAAATTAATTTTGTATCGGTTTTCTATTTTTGGTTTGTTTTTTTTTTTTTTTTTTTTGGGAACCAAACTAATCCCTTTCCAAGAGGGACCATTTAAAATTGCATTGTAAGAATTGTTTCAATATTGCTGACCACAAGAATCCATTTTTTTTTTTTTTTTTTTTTGGGAACCAAACTAATCCCTTTCCAAGAGGGACCATTTAAAATTGCATTGTAAGAATTGTTTCAATATTGCTGACCACAAGAATCCATTTTTTTTTTTTTTTTTTCTTCAAGTTGCTGATTTGATTTCTTGGAACTTCCATACAGGGAAGACTCAAGTTTTACTATAGAAACAATAAAATTAGTTGTCTAACTGGACTAAAATAAATTGTCTAATGTGGACTGTCATTAATAAAGGGGAAACTTCTTTTGAGGCTAAGTATTACTGTAGCTTTTCAGACAAACACTTGGTAAATACAGATACTTTTCTGAAATTGACAGTTGCTTTTAAAGGTTCATGCTCCAGCTGTTTATGTTTAAGCCTAACAATAAAACATAAATAGAGCATCTGTTCTCTAGTACCTTGATATCGCAGCCTTGTATAAGATCTTCTTGAGAGCATAATGGTAAATTCAAAAGGTAATTGGAATGCCTTTTCTGTGTGTGGCTTGTTCTTTTTTTCGGGGAACCCTCAAAGGTTTTGATCAGACCATTAACTTGATTTTGGATGAAAGCCATGAGCGAGTGTTCAGTTCTTCCCAAGGAGGAGAGCAGGAAGTGCTGGGATTATACATTGTAAGAGGTGATAACGTGGAAGTATAGCGCACTCTTGTTTAAACCAATTTAATAAAAATTTAGTGTGTGTGTGTGTGTGTGTGTGTGTGTGTGTGTGTGTGTGTGTGTGTGTGTGTGTGTATTTATAGGGCTTACTAGCCCCAGACATTGCATCTTTATTTTGGTGAGTAACACAATAGTATTGTCAAAAGTTGAAGCATCCAGGGAAGTGGTGGAGTCACCATCTCAGGGGAAATTTAGAAGACTTGCAGATGCAGCACTTGGGGAGGTGGCATAGTGGTGGATTTGGCAGTCCTAGGTTAATGTTTGGACTCAGTTATCTTAAAGATCTTTTCCAACCTAAATGATTCAGTGTTTGTATACTAAATAGCAAATACCTATGCTTCTGTTAACATTGTGTTGGATACAGGAGAACTGGAACAAAGGCCTGGTAAGGTGGGCCTGCTAGGAAAGCTACTTTTGCAGCAGCATTCTGAAACTGATGGCAAAAAATGAGGTTATTTTTTATCACAGTGGGAAAAAGAGAATGTCATAGTGACCAACTGGTGAGCCTGGATAAGAGTTTTAATCTTCTAATGGATATTTCTGTACAAAGAAATGTTAAGACCTAGACTTACATCTAGGTGTGTTTAATATAATTGAGAAGGAGAATCATTTTGGAAACTTTCATCTCTTTTGACTTAAGCTTTTAAGTGAAAAAAAAAGTAAATTGACAAATATACAAAGGTAGGGCTGAGTGTGCTACTTGCTAGTAACTTTTCAAATAGTACTGATGTGTACAAAAAGCCAAATAATTGTTTCCTGCTCTACTTTTTCCCCATATCAGGCTGCCACATTACTCAAATATACTCAAAGCATTTTTTATAGAATCTTTTTTTTTTTTTCTTGTAAACTTAACAAACTCAGAATCATATTCATCAGAAGGAGTAATTCTGTATCCATGTGACTTCTAACATACTGAAATTCAGCATCCTTGTAGGAAGAAGAAAAAGCCCAAACAACAGCTATGTAACTAACTCCAAAATAGGGGATGTGGGGCAGGGGATAACACGGATGGGACGGATGGAGAAGATGTTGAAAAGAAAAGCAACAGTTATGCGATAAAACGCTTCCAGGCATTCTTGTGTGCTTCACTAGAAGCTTACAGTGAATAAGCAGCGTCAGTCAAAAAAACTCTACGTAAAGGTTTTCAGAAGGAAAAAAGAAACTTTTGTTTTAGAAGTGTGTGGTGGATTAGGGAAGCCAAAGAAGATATTATTACAGTATTACACAACTTCCCAATATTAAAAATTGTGACAGAAAGCTGATTAAAACCAAGCCTCTCAAATACATGTGTGTGTGTTTTGCTGCATGAGAAGCAGAAAGCCTATGAAAGAGATGGCAGGAGTGGTGATGGATAAGGTTTATGTCTAGGGCAGTAAGATCTTTGAAAAAGCTGTATTCCAACTGTGAACTAAAGAGAAACTTGTGCTTTGTCTTAGGTGAGTTTTAATCTAAGGAAATGTTTTAAATTGTCACTTTGCAAAAAGGTAATAAATAGTAACAGGTATCTGAGATCAAATTCTCATGCAAGAATTCTGAAGGGACTCAAATTTGAAATGAGGTTTCATGCTGGTCAGTGTTTGAATAGTCAGTTGGCATAAGCAGTTCACATTTTGTTGTCTGAGCTCACAGCATACTGAAGCTCTAGGCAGTGATGGAACTAAGAAAGGTACTTGGCTGACCATACTTCTATTTTAAGGCAAGTAAATTCCTCTTTAGTTTCCAGTGACTGTCATGGGTACCTGGCCACCTGTACTGGGATGCTTTCACTCGTATGTTCAGTCTCACTCTGGTCTCTGGCTGTATTATTGTAAACACTGATTCATTGGGAAGAAAGAATATTAAGGATTACGAGGAAGAAGACTGAATCAATAGTTGTTGTGGTGTCACTGCATTAACAGCTAGTGTGTGACTGTCATTAGAGGGGTGCAGTATGAAAATGCAGGAAGAGTGCAAGTGAGAATAAGTAAAGGTATAAGATGTTTTCTGTCAAGGAAAGGCTGAATAGCCAAGGGCTCTTTAGTTTAAAAAGCATAGCTATAGTGGTTACTGGTTGCTGTGAAATTGGGAGTAGTAGAAAGAAAATGGGAAGATAATTCAGTTAAATTCCTGTAGGTTTGGTTGTTACTGAAAATTAAAGATAACCCAACAACAAATTAGGTATGAAAGTGTTTCGTGGCACACTGTAAAACTTCATGGGGGAGCTCACTGTTGTAAGATATAGCAGAGACCAAAAGTGGAACTTTATTCAGAAAGCTATTGGACGGATTAATGTAACATAGTTTCTGGTGGCTGTTAATTCATTTTGTGTATGCAGCCACTAGCTTATAGGTCTTTGAAGCAGTAAATGGAAGGGCACGCCAGAAGGATTGAACTTTTTGTTCTTATGTTCCCTTTGGGTTAGTTCCCATCTTGAGCTAGTATGATGTCCATTACCTTAGCCTTCTTTTCTCTTTAAAGCAACTTTAGTGAGTCCACTGGTGTGTTAGTCTAACTAAGTCTTAACGTGGCATAGGTAAAATACTATATATTCTTCATTGGATAAATTAATAACACTTTACTAGCGGGGAAAGAATAATAAATCGTCATGTTTATCTGATGTCTTATGCACTTCCAAATTGTTAAACACTGCTCTTGAAAATCTTTTCTCTCTAAAAAGTTTCCAGCTTGTGCTTCAGAGAGTAACCTACTGCCTAGAAGAGACCAGCAGTACTTGATTCTCATAGCCTGGGTCTTTAATAAATAATAATAATAATAATTTAAAAAACAACAATAAATAAAAAACTTCAAAACCCTAAGACCTCCTTTAGATGGTATTTAGCGCCATAAATAATTGAAGTCCAAATGACAGAGCTCTGCAGTTCTCAAGAAAGTCTTCACCAGGAGATTTCCACCAGCTATAACCTGTTTGGTTTTGTTTTGTTTTTATTGCAGTGCTGTAATTGGTGAAATTGATGAAGAGACAGATTCAGCTCTTGACTTGGGGAATATTCGAGCAGAACCTTTAAATTCAGTTGTGCATTGAAAAGATGAACATGCACAAGGACTCTGTAAATCTTTCGTTGTACAGACCTATTTAACGAAGTGGATGATTTTTACAAATTGTGTGTAATTTGTTTGGTCATCAGTTTATTATAAATATGTTGTAGTTCTGCATGTAAATTAAAGTTTCTATTTTTTACGAAAGATGCTATCATTGAATTTCTTTTGGGATTTCATGCTGTATAATTTCAGTGTGAAATACATACTGGGAAACATAGGGAGTGATAGTCCTGATATTTTGTATATATACCTCATTCTTAAAATAAGATCTATTCCTAAGTGTAAACCAAGGCTTTTTGTGTTAACTGGGGTTTATTTGGATGTAGATTATCTAACAGTCAATTTGAACATCTCTAAATGTAATTTGGCTGTGAGTAGAAGACCTTTTTGTGGTTTATGTTTTTTTTTTTTTTTTTTTTTTGTTTTTTAGTGTAGTAAGCTAAAATGTTATAAGCTTTCACAGTCAAATTACTGACTTCTGCATGTAATAGGTTTTTTTTTTTTTTTTTTTTTTTTTTTTGGTGTGTAGTGTAGAAAGCAAAAATGTTAAAAGCTTTCACAGTCAAATTACTGACTTCTGCATGTAATAGGGTTTTTTGTTGTTTATCAAACACTCTTCTCTGGTTCCTAAAACTGCTGGAGATGCAGGAATCCTTGGTGCCTTAATGCTTACTGATTTGGAGAAAACTCCAGGAACAAACTTGCCAACAAAGTTTTCAAGCTGACAAGCAGGTATTCTTTATTGCGGCACCAGGAAGCCATCCTTACATAGTCCCTCGGCATATTACATACATATTCATGAGGCTACATATGGATTACATCACTTTCCAGAAAGCTCCCCGCATGCGAACAGAATTGTGGTAATGGTCTCTGAGGGTCCTTTACTTCCTCCAACAGTCTTCATCACTCCTGGCAGCCTTTGAAGCACATGCAGTAGATGCTTATACCAGTCTAATTGGTTCGTTAGCACCAGAGACATAATCCTCCTATCCTCCTACTTAATCAGTTTAACTGCAGCCCATCCTCTACACCTGCCATTCCCAGATAATCCTTATCCCTGTGTCCTGTTTTTCTAGACTCTTTTTCTTAAAACTATGTCAACTATAACGATTTGTCTTGTACAAGAATTAGCATGTTCTCTAGCTGTGCTCTTACTTTTTTTCTATGTATAATGCACCTCAGTAATTTTCCATTGCTACTGTTATAAAGCCATCAAACTTAACATTACTTAAAAGTAATTCTAAAGGTTTATATATTCCATTTTGTGATTTTCTGCCCCCCCTTGTTTCAGTGCCAACATGGTGTTTCCCATCACAATCAGCAGGCAGGTCCCAAAGGTACCCAAAGGCCATTCAAATCCTTCAGAACTCTCAAATGGTGCTGCTGTACTTGCCACTGGGGTCGGTGTAGCTGCTGTGCTTGGAGTTGGGAGTGTCATCTGTTGTTTCTCAACTACAAAAGTATGAGCAACTACTCAAGATAAACCTACTGCTTTTGCAATTGGATTTTCACAAGCTGAATGGCCATCTGTAGGAAAAATTGCAAACCTGAACAAAACCACTCTTGCCTAGCTCCTTCCATGTCCCCTTTCTCTCTAGGGGAAAACCTACACAGATGGGCAACCTGACAATCAGAAGGCAACAATCCTATAAACGAACATGTAGCATGCTGTGAAATATGTGATTCGTGTCAATGTGAAGTAATAAGATATAACCCTCTTAAACCATGGAATTTTTGACAGAACATGAACATAGTTTTTGCTTTTTATCTGTATCAATTCTGTTACTGCTTTCACTATTGGTGTTGTGTATAGAAATGTTTGTGAAGAAAACAAAATTAAGCATTAAGAACAAACAGGGAAATACTTCAGGAAACTTTAAATAAAAGTCAAATCAGTTGCAAAAGGATTTACAACTGGACAAGCAAAAGGTGGGATTGAAGAATGGGGTTGATTGAACTATGGAATTGTAAATTAAGGAGTCTCTGGAATGTCAGGCTTGGAGAAGGTGTGAATCACTGGGATGGGCTTTGCCAGAACCACCTGGTGGCTATAAACAGGACACAGGAATGGGGGGGGTGTGTGTGTCGGTAGAGCAGAGGCTCCCCATGCACCCAGCGCTGTTTGCTTGCCTTTATTTACTTAATAAATTTGTTATTTTATTTAAGATCCTGTTTGGATAAAATCATTTATATCACATGCAAATCAGCTTGACAAGAACCACCTCCAACTAGCAACAGATACACACATTCACACAACCTTCTGTGCCAGGGTCCAGTATGATCCTCCTGACTCAATGAGAGCATTTCCTTTACCCTTTCCACCTTTAATCCCTCTATCCTGATTTCCTTTGAAATTCCATTACACCTAAACTATTGCCCTAGTCTGAGACTAGGACAGGCTGCACTGCACCTAGGCTCCATCAGGAGTTTAGAAAGTAAGGGGGTCTAGTCTGAGCCTCACGACTCAACAGGAGGGTCTGCCTTGTTCCTTCGTACCATCGTACCATCGATTTCTGTGCGTATTTCAATTCAACTCTGTATAAATCACTTTAATCCAATCATGTATAAATCATTAGCAATTCAGACACAATCTCTTTTTGTATGTAATAGAGTGAACCTTGCCATTGAATTCTGTTGAGTCACACATTTCTAAATTTATATTAAAATTACTTTTATTGGTATCTCTGACAGTGATTCTTTTAGTGATCCTAAACACTCAGTTTTGTGACACCATCACTGTGGTAATTAGTGTTTGTTGCCAGTGTTTTCCCCGTGCAGTCTGTCCTCAGGCCTGGGGTGGGTGGGTGAGGTGATTTTGTGTCAGTTAAGTCTCTGCATCGCATGCTGTGTCCTGTAATCACTGCACAAGACAACAAGGAGTTGTCCTTCTGCAGAAGGATTTCCTTCTGCACAGGATTACCCCTGCTCCCTTCTTTTGCGCTCTTTCAGAGTTTCAGAGTCTCTTGCAGCCAGACTTCTGCTCTACCGAGCTCTTCAAAGCTTCCCCGTGCCTCCTGTGGGGGCTCCAGTCGCAACCTTTCTTTCCTGTTCTTGGTAGCTAGCGTTACAACACAACTCGATGCAGAAGGAGGTGGATAATTTGGCAGCGTTCGGACGCAGTGCAGCTATTCCAAAGGCACAGTGCATGCTTGGACAGGGCTTTTGTGCTGCCTGGTCACCTTCCTGCCTATTTATGCCCGGGGAAGGGATGAACTCCTGCCCCGAGTAAAGAGACTAGTAGTCATCCTCTGAGACGTATTGCTACTTTCCATGTGCGCTTTTTGCCATCTAGTGGCAGCAACGTATTGGTGTGCTGTTTGCCTCTGATAGTCGTACTTTCCGGGCATGGTACAAAATTGTCTATACTGCAGGGCTGCTGCGTAAAGCAGGAAGGTGCAACTATCCATCCTCGCTACTGACTGTACTGCTGTGACAAAGGGCCAAGAAACTAGCTTTTCCTGGAATGGTCAAACTGTCAAGTAAAACCACAGGTATGCTCAAAATCAGTGTGTTTCTGAAGCTTAGTGCAGTTTTGAGTTATTTAAGCAAATACTCATTATGTGATCATATGGATGCCTTGTTTCTGATTTGGGGGTGTATCCTGAAAGGTAACGTTGTGGGGCCTCTGAAATGAGAAGATGCATTTTGATGGGAATATTTGTCCCATCAGCAACCCCCAGCACAATTATGTATGCTGTATGTCTGAAAGGCAGTAGCTGTGTTTGGAATGCAGGTAGTTAAATCAGCTCCAGGACAGCGATGCCAAATTGCCTTAGAGGAATTTCCCTCGCTGAACTATACACTCCTACAGCCCGTCTGTAGGGAGCATGTGGCTACCTTCCTGAGCTTCCACTCACTTTCGAAGTAGGTTATGACTTGGAAATGAGTTTGTCCTTGTTGACAGCTTGTTGTAGCTCTTGATGTGAAGCTATGGAAAGTCGCTTCACATCCAGAAATAAAAGGCCTGCTGTTGATCACCTCACATCTGAAAGACGCTATGATCCCACCACTTTGCAAGTCTAGTAGGAATTATAGACGTCCATATTACTGGTGAGGTACTGAGTCCAAAACCAACCATTAGCAAGCTTTGGCATGGATGATATGTGCCAAACGGCTATAGCAGGTATGTTGCAGGTGCTTTGGGATAGTTGTTGCACACAGGAGCAGACATGACATAAAGTGTGGCTATCTGGGGAGTGTTTTGAGCATGTCCTGATGTCCCCAGAAGTGGCCTTGGTGTGCTCCTTTATTTATTATGGGGGCAACCCTCAGGGGCAGTCTTGCAGAACAACACTGAGATGGTCAAACACTCTCCAGTAGGTGATAATTTTTAAAGAGTGCTATGCAACGTGTACCTTTGGTAAGGAGGCTTTTTGACAATGCATTTTCCTTAGCTCCAAGACAGGCATCATTCCCCAAGATATAGAAACACTGTGCAGAATACAGGCCAGTCAAAGGCAATACTGAAATTGCAGCTTGAAGTAGCATTGCATTGGAGATGGGGAACTGAGGTAGACCTACATTCCATGTGGGGTGGCTTTCTTGGCATAACTGAATTATGTTGCCATAGCTAGATGTGCTCCCATAAGCAAGTGAGCTTGTTTAGCAGTATCTTCACCTGTTCATTAGGATGCCATGGGGACAGACCCTTAAGCTCTCCTCATTTGGTGTGTGTCCGCAGAGTGGTTTCCTCAATGAACTTTAGTGGCTCACCTCTCCCATGCGTGAAACCTGCTAATCTGCTTTTCCCTATGCAAATTTCACAGATGGCTACTGCCCAATTACTACATGGTTTCCAGATATTTAGTTGATAGATGCTTGTTTAGCTAGCATCTGTGTTGATTTGGGGTGATCTTGCCTCCAGCTGCTTGCTATTGCCTTCCCCCTCAGAAGGAAAGAAGTTGTCTTTCACCTCTGTGGTAAATGTAAGAATTCCCTGATGGTCTTTCCCTCTTGAAGTGATTGACCAGATTCTGGCTGAAGCACTTGAGGAACTATTTAGCAGAACACTCCACAGGCTGGAGATGATACCCTTAGATGAGGATGTTGGCTGCTGTCTGCAAAATTGCTCTGTTTGCAAAATTTACACCTAGGTGTGGGATAGTAATTCTGAGAGACGGTTAGTAACCAAGAGCTGGAAGTGGCAAAGTCCTGCATCAGTTCAGTGGAATCTAGGAGGGCGTGGATAGTCACAGCCAAAATGAGGCACAATATAAAAAATTCTTCTCTTTTCCATGCTCCTTCCTGAGACAAGTATTTTAATCCTAGAAGTCTATTACTGCAAGACAAGTACTGAAGCTGAATTTTAAGAAGAATAAGAAAGAAAGAGCGAGTATCAGTAACAAAGATGTCTCGAATGAGTAGTTGATTATTGGGACACTATTTTTCACAGTAAGTCAAAGACTTAACATGCAAATAATAAACCCAACCAACATAAATGTTACATATTTACCCACAGAAATAGTACAAATATGTAGGCCAGATTGCCTGCTTTGGTTTATTCAGGTTATCTAGTGTGCCAAAGTGGAGGCAGAGCCCTTTGCTTATATTTAAGTGGCATGATGTGATCAAGGAATAATGTTCTTTCACCTTCACCTTAGGTTTGGAGGTTTTCCTGTCCCACTAAAGTATGGTGTCAAACCCTCTCTGCATATAATGTTTAGATTTGGGGGTGGGAGTGAGGTTGCAATTCAACTTCAGTTTCTTCTGTCCAAGGATATTTGTTTACAGTACTCTTAAAAATAATCATCCCTTGGAAGTAATTTTTAGTTTAAAATTATAGCTCACAGAATGGAAGTAAAGGTTCACTTAACCATTAAACCTTGTATTGTTTTAGACCTCAGCCTTTATTCATGGACATCGATTGTGATAATCGTCTGTTAAGTTTCTGAGAGAAGCTGAGAAACTCTCACATACCTGTAGGAGTGATGTAAAGAAGTGGCAAAATCATCTCTCCAAGTGAGGTTTTTTTATAACAAATTAAAATGAGTAGCTAAAAATGATAAAATAGTCTTTCTTCTATGGCTTGTGCTCAGCTGGCTTTATGCAGTATTCTCAGACCTAGGCAGTTACTCTGGTTTATTGGTGTTTGGTTTTTGGTATTCAGTAGTGTGCTGAAAGCAGTTAGCTCTTTGTTACTACCTTTCCCCACCTTTTCAGTTACTGTAAGCACTTGTTCCTTATCCCATATTTATCTAGCAAGCTGGCTTGCTATGTCTATAGAGAGCTCGCTGTGTTCCACTGCTCTTTTGCAATTATAATAATTTAGGGTTTTTCCCTATACAAGTCTAACACATAACTAGAGGAAGAAAGGACATTTATAGTTTTACTGGCCTGCCAGTAATTATAGGAAAGGCAACTGTCTTTTCAGTACCTTGAGTAAGAGGTAAATATGCACTGAATACTAAGGTGTCTAATGAAAGATAGTGCAACATTTCCCCAAATAACAGGATTGCAACTGGCCATTAAATTTTATCAAGGGAATTATAGGGTAAGTAAGAAGAGAATCACCCATGCTATTGAACAGTATCTTAAGTTTTACTGATTCTTCCTATGTTTTGTATTTATTTGTGAAACAGTTACCTATAGGGACATCTTGATTTAAGAAGCTAGCCTTTGTGTTACCATGGGTTGCTTTGCTGCTTGAAATCCAGCGCTGCGTTGCTTGAAGTTGCTGTTCTCTGGAAGTCAAAAATGGCACAACCTGTAAAAATAGAGTTGAAAGAACATGCAAAACCAGTGAGAGTCAAGCAATATCTGGAAAAGCCAGATGTTAGACAAGGAATCAAGAAACTGGTTGATAAATTCTTAAAGTTTGGGATTCTAGGAGAGTGAGTCAGAATATAGTAGTCCAATTTTACCAGTAAGAAAACCTTCAGGTAAATACAGATTAGTTCAGGATTTAAAGGCTATAAATCAAATAGTTAAAGACATACACCCTGTAGTTGCAAATCTATATACTCTTTTAACAGCATTGAGGGAGGATCATCAGTGGTTTACAGTGCTTGATTAAAGGAATTTTGTATACCCTTGGAGGAGGAAAGATGAAAATGATTTGCTTTTGAGTTGGAAAATCCACAAACAGGATGAAAACCACAGTTAACATGGACAAGACTACCACAATGATTCAAAAAAGTCCAATGATCTTCAGCAACCAGTTGGTGAAAGAGCTGGAATGGTGGAAGCAAAGTGATACAGAACCTAAACCTGGACATTTGATTCTACAGTACATGGATGATATCTTGATTGCTACAGAAGAGACGGACCTGTATCAAGGTAATAACAGACCTTTTAAACTTGGACTAAATGGGTACAAAGTGTCTACCTAACCAAAGATTTTCATGAAAGACAACATCTTGCACTTGGGGTGCTGACTCAGAAAATAGGAAGTTGGAAAAGACTGGTTGGGTGGTTGGGTATTTCTCCCATTAGACACTGTAAGTAAAGGATGGCCTACTTGTCTCTGAGAAGTTTCTGCTACAGTGAGGCTAATACAAGAAGCTCGAAAATTAACTTTGGGAAGGGAATAACAGTATATGTATCACACATGGTAATTACTGTTTCAGACCGAAAGGGGGGTCAGTGGTTATTCCCTAGCAGAATGATGAAATGCCAAGTAATTTTGACAGATGATGTCATTTTGAAAACAGCTAACCTGATTAGCCCTTCAGACTTTTGAATTCTGTGCAGGAAGAAGGACAATTAGAACATGACTGTTTGGTGACCACTGAACATGTCTGTTGCAGTCAGTAAGACTTAAAGGATAGACCACTGGGTGATACTGATTGGGAATTATACGCAGATGGTAGCAGTTTTGTACAGGATGGAATTAGATATGCAGGATATGCGGTAATTCCTGAGTATTCTTTATAGAAGCAAATTCTGCTCAAAAGCTAGAACTGATAGCCTTGATGAGAGCATTAGGACTAAATGAAGGAAAGAAAGTAAGTATTTGGAAAGATTCAAAATATGCTGTTGGTGTGATGCATGTTCATGGAGTCCTGTGGAAGGAAGGAGATTATTTATCCTCCTAGGAAACAAGTATTAAATACAAAGAAGAAATCTTATGAGCAGTCCAGAAACCAATTAAGGTGCCAGTTATGCACTGTAAAGCACATCAGTGAGAAAATACAAAAGAAATTATAGGAAACAAATTGGCAGCCAGAACAGCTAGGAGGATTGCAAAAAGAGATGCCTTCGCAATGGCATTAATCTCTACTGAAACTATTGCTCTGCCAAGAGTTAAACTGAAATATTCACAGGAAGAAGAGAAACTAGAAAAATTGCTAAATGTAAAAAGAATCTGTCAGGATGGGCACAAGGCCAAGTAGTAATTCCACCACTTATAATGAGGGAAATAATACAGGCAAAATATAAATAATGTCACTGAAGAGCAGAAGCATTAGTGGCGCTTCTAAAGAGACACACAGTATAAGTAAAACCACTAGAAATAGGTAAAATGACAACTGCAAAATGTAAAATATGTTGAAAAACAATCCAGTTGTAAAGAAAAAAGTTCAAATAGGAATATTGAAATCAAGAATGGAATCAGGATATTATTGGCAAGTAGAGTTTTCAGAGCTACCTTTGGCAAAATGGGTATCGGTACATTTTGGTAGGGGTTGAGACTTTTGCAGGATGGCCAGAAGCCTTTCCCTGTTGGAGCAATCAAGCAAAAGAATTCATTAAGTGAGTAGTGCTGGAACTTATCCCAAGATTTGGGGTGCCTATTGGAATATCTTCTGATTGAAGTCCACATTTTTTTGCAAAAGTGGTACAGGGCATTAGTAAAATGTTAGGAATTACTTGGGACTTGCATACTCCTTGGAGGCCACAATCCAGTGGAAAAGTAGAAAGAATGAATCAAACATTGAAAAGACAGATTAATAAAATATGTCAGGAAACTGATTTGAAATGGCCGCAGGCACTCCCATTGGCCCTTTTGCAAATTTGTGTTCAACCTGAAAGTGGAACTTTTAAGTAGTCCTTATGAGTTGCTATATGGAAAGCTGTATGAATCTCCAGAATCAAATTTGAATGTGCATATAAAAGGAAAACAAGATATATATAGCCATTTACTATCCCTGGGAAAAACCTTAACTGTGCTTTGTAGTGTGGTTGTTTGAAACAGGCCTCTGTCTTTGGAGAACTGAGTACATGATTTCCAACCAGGAGATTACGTGTACATTATAATACTAAAAAACACACCCACAGATCAGGAGGACCCTTGCCCAGGTGAAGACCCTTCCTCTGCACAAGCGTAGTAACAGAAGAGAATGACACAGCAGATATCATTATTATGTACAAGTCACTAACCAGTCATTGTAACTGGAGTGTAGTACCTTGTATTTTTAGTGTATAATTGTAATGTTGAAATTGGAATGGGGTGTGCTTGATTTGTGGAAATTCCACCTAGCACTCAATGCTGCAATAAAGAAGTGCCTGCTTCTTCATGCTACATTGGTATTAAGGTGTTTAATCTCCAGACTTTGAGTGACAATGCAGTATACAAGTTTTTAGCATTAGGTTTTTAAAAACATTGATTTCTGTATTTGCAGATAACTCTAAATAATGTTATGTTAATGAGAGACAGAAAACACAGAACATGAATTTTACACAAGTTAATGAAAGGATTGCTTTTGATAATGAAAATATTGTCTAGGAAAAATAGTTTATAAGTGTTGTGAAATAACTGTGCATTTCTTTGTTCTGTCTCTGGGTACCACTGTTATACCATGTATATACTTCTTTGGGTGGTTAGTTTCTACTAACTAGGTTTTTATGTGAGTAATCACAAATCAGTAATATTCTTCTTTGTTACAAAGACTGGAGCTTTTTTTTTCCTGTAGCTATACATTTCAGATTACAGTGGTTTATTGTATGCACCCTGCACTATTTGTGGCTTTCCATACATACATAATACATATGCACATATATAGTTAAGTATGCATATAAAATACAATTGATAGGCTGTTTAAAATGTGTAACTAGCTTTGGAATGCTGTGTTTGTTCTCAAATGAGTTGTGGTTGTAGACAGAAGTCCAAATTCAGTGTAGTCATAATTAATTCTAATTCATCAGGAATCAAATCCAGAAAGAATATTTTTTTCTCCTTGTTCCCAATGTGGGGAAAGAGAGAGAGCAAGCAGTATTTTTTTTCTTATATAAATGCCAAAGAGAGATAGTTGAAGTGCCTTATTCATCACACATAGCCATCTTAGTGTAATATCACGTGTCAGAAGGTTCTCCTCCACACCTGGTGAATCCTGGTGCTGTTCCCAGGGATCTGATGGCTACTGTCATCTTCTTTAACAGGTTGCTTGTGTTTGTTCCAAAGGAAAGATGTTACGGATGTGGGATTTTTTATTTATTTATTTATTTATTTTTAAGGAAACAATACTCTTTTCAGAGAAATGTGACACATTGTTCTTTCCTACCCTCAGGCTTGATCTATTTGATCTCAATATTATGTCTCTAGGCTTAAACACAGTAAAAATAAGAATGTCACTGTTACTGTCACTTTCCTCTAAGGATGGTTTCTCTGCATAGTTCAGCACTTTGCCTGCAATAGGAATGCTAGCTTGGTAGCTGAATTCCTCCGGTTCCCACTGGAATTAAAACATGCAGGCCAGTCAATAGGAAGCTAAACCCAGTTGTCATCCACAGAGCCAGCAGGGGTAGCCAGCAGGGTTACTCTGACCCATCAGTCTCTGGGATCTAGTAGTCAGGCCACCAGTACTATTTTCATTGTAATAGTTTGGGAAACTGTCACTTGCTGTGGTCACCCTTCTGCTTCCAGAAAGCAGTGCCACCCATGAACTCTTCACTTCAGAAGACACCCCCTACCCTCCAGAAACCTCTCAGTGCTACCACTGCCTGTAGGATGTGTGGCATCACTGGGCAAAACCCTGCTGGCATTGCAGCAGTCTGTGTCACCTCTGATCTTGCTTTATCTCTGGCTAAAACCCGGGCTGGAAGAGTTACAAGAACTAGGTTAGCATTGGAAGAATGGAGCTATTGTTCTTGTTGGTTTTATAACTATGAGGAAAAAAAGGCAGCAGGTCAGCCTAGGGTACAGCACAGAACTGTCAGTGAAAGAGCATTGACTTTCATACAATACACTCAGTTACTGTAAAACTGAGTCATTGATCAAAATCCACAGAGGTTTTGTGCAGAACAAAAATGTCCATGTCTTTTTTGTTGTTGTTGTGTTTTTTGGTTTTGGTTTGGGTTTTTTTCTTCATACAGTGAAAATTGTGTTATCTTGAGAGGAGTATTTGCACCTCAAGTTTGGAACCATTTCTACAACCACTTTAATAAATAATTTTAAAAGGTGCTTTGGAGGCAGAGAGGTGTTTTGGGAGCTGCATCATGCATCACCTGCAAGTATCTATAAAGCTCGGCATCTGGGTGACTAGAAGGGCAAACCTGCATTTGTTAAAACTCTTTCATTGGAGCATTACAACAGAATTTCCACATGCAAAATACTGTAAAGGCTAAGGCTTGAATCCTTATGGAGTAAGTAGACTGTTGCCAGTGGAAGACTGTGTTCTGTTACTCAGCCAGTCTTTTTTCACCAGACATGTGACAAGGGCTGGGATCTCAGCTCTGACCCTTTAGCCAAGCTTTTTGAGTATCTCAGCTAGTTAATTATAAACACTTTCTGCATCAGTAGATCTCATAATTCTGTGTGTGGTGACCAGTAGTAAACTGTAAAAAACTTGTTTCACAAACCTATTATTTCTAGCCAGAAAAAAAGGGAGGATGGTCACAGCTGATAGATTGGAAGGGCAAAGAGGTTAATTATTTCTGCCTGTTTGCTCAGGACCAGTCTTTTCAGGCTTCTGGAAGGAAAGGCTGTAGAGAAGTTAGTGACACAGAATGTAATTCCCCTGGCAAATTTGTTTATTTGCAGTGCATGCATATGCCCCATTTAATAAAGAGGAGAGGGAGGTTGGGATCAGGTGTGATATTTTATCTCTGCTGGAAGACCATGAAGACCTGCCATGCACAACAGCTCTTTTCTTGGGGTGGAGAGCATTTCTGGCTGGCTGGGGAGCCCAGGCAAAGTGCTGCAACTTTTGCTAAGGCAGTGCTGTCACCCAGCAGAGAAATCCCTGGCAGAAGATGCAAGCCAAGACAGGCTGGGGCCCAATTCATGTCTAGAGTGGCACAGCTGTGTCTGCTTCTGATGCCCACAGCTCTGTGTTTTACAGATACAGCTGTTTGCTTCCTGGGTTTGAAGCTGTTCATGTCTTCAGTCATGAAGTCTCTGTCCATCTGCATAGATATCCCCTGGTTATCTTCCTGTTCATTTCCCTTTTTTGGCTGTTGATCAGCTTAGGCTTATGAGAAAGCTGCTTAGAAGAGCAGGTAAATTCCATGGTGCACTTCCTCTACAGTTACATGGTGATCATAGAAGCTCCACATTTATATTTAATCATCAGCTTTTGTCTTACTGTTTTATATGTATAGCCTATATTTTCCCTGCATCCCTGTGAAAGTGGCAGCCAGGAAAAAGGACTGTGTGCAGTGAAAGACATGCATACTTGGAACAGGTTGCAGGACTGATGTGCTTCTGTATGAAACAAAGATGTAAAGCGTATTCTTTGTCACTGCCTTGTTAAGACCACATCCCTGACCTCCAGTAGTTTTTTGGAGGCTGCTCAGGGCTGATGTGGTGTAACTGCGCAGCCTCAGAGCCCTCTTGTTTGCCCCATATTACTGTCACCAGACCTGCTCTGCCCTTCTTGCTTGGGGCCTGTGGGACTGTGTCCTGGCCCATGAGGCACTAACCCACTAACTTTGCTGGTACTTGCAGCTCCTCTCTGGCCAGCCCTGAGGATCCTGGCACTTGCTGTATTGGCTTTAGCAGTGGGGTGAGTATTTCCAGCTAGGTTCTCCTACAGATGGAGGGCAGAGCTGCTCCTTCAGAGCAAGGGACAGGGGTTTGGATCCCTGGAGGCTGCCAGAGGAGCTGATCCTGAGGCACAGACGCTGGAGCCAGACATTGCTGTGTTGATCCTGAAAAGACACGTCTACTTCCTCATGAAGTGGCCTGAGGAAGTGCATAATCTCAGATACTGTGTGATGGCTACTGTTTCTTGCTGCTGCCTAAGCAATGTGATGCCTGGTTTGGTTCCTTCTTCGAAGGTATCTGACCTGCCGTGACTCTCGTGGTAGTCTCAGAGCTTCCTCCTGGAGCAGGCAGTTTCTTTGCTTTTGCTGGTGAGTAGTACACCAAATGCCAAGACCAACAAAGGGATACTTCCACATATTCCAGGATGTGACAGGAGAAGCACACACAGGAGAAGACACTGCAGCTGTTGGTGGTGGGAAAGTCTGTATGTGGTACTTGTAGATGAGGAAGTTCGGAAGTGGGTGGAGTAGATATTTTGGCGAGAACACAGCAAGCAATGATCTGTTTAACAAGTCATAGGTATACACTGGAACCTTAACAGGATCACTGAGTATTTATTTCAAAGTTGTAATACTGCTTTTGTCTCTGACATAAGCCAGCATAGGAAACTACTTAAACTACTTCCCTTAGAGCTGTTCTGCTGGAAGTGATGATCTTTCTAAGCACGGTGAATCCTAAATTTATATAAATCCAAAGCAAAGGCTTCCCTTCACAATGTTTAGATATAAGCTCCAATTTAGGTTCAAGCTTTGCCTTGCCTTCTCCAAAACTAAGAGTGTGCTAAGGTTTAACTCCAACTAGGATTTCTACCTTAAAAATAAATGTAGAATAAAAATGAAAAAGTGTATTTTTCTCTTTTTCCTCCGGCATTTTCTCTTCAGTTTGATAAGAGTCCCAGCAATTCTCACTGAAAACAGGATTTTAATATGATAGGATCAGTGAAAGAGCAAGAGTTTGAATCTGGCTCCTAGATTTCCATGTGTGAATGGATAATGTGTGTGAAGGTGAAATTTCCCTCTTCATTTCTGGAATGGGATCAGGTCATAGTAATACCCTGTGGTAGGATCCATCTCATCTGACTGTATAGAGCTTCACCGATACTCTTTAGCTGTTCTTTTCTAGTCAAGAAGAAACACTGTGCACATGCACTTCTACAGCATGCTTCATCAGACCTGTTTTAAATACCTGCTCTAGGGAGCAAGGAATCTTCACTGGATATCAAAGAAATCTCGAGTGACTTATTCAGATGTAGCATGAGATGATTTCCATCCATTGCCCCTTCTCTGGCAGACAGAAATTTTAACGCAGACATTTTTTTTAGACTATTACAATAGTTATGGTTTAAACTGCAGTTGAGGAAAAAGTATGTGAATGTCCAGATTTTGTGTATCTTTACAAAATAAAGGTGAGATTCTTTCTGGTTTTATCAAGTCTGCATTTCAAGGAGTGCACTTCTTCTATTCTTCTTTCACAAAACCTTTAGTCAAGTTTCTGAATTAGGAAAGGAAAAAAAATTGCAGAACCTACTAGTGCATCTTGGTGGTTTTATTGCTTTTATGTTAAACACATGTTCCTTTCTAGGGCACATATGCTTCAGATGTAAGGGACAAGAAAGGCTTTGCTCAGGTACACCCAGAGGAAGCTTCTCTTTTGCCAGATTTCCTGTGTAACATGCTACCACCAGTTGCTTGGTTGTGTCATGTTCCATCATGGTGACTGTGACAGCCAGATGTGACATGTCCCTCGAGGAGACATTGCCTGAGATCAAATGCACATTATTTTGAAACTCCTGACATTCTTCAGAAACGTAGTTATAAAAAACCAGCCATAGTACCCAGCTGCCACCTACCCCTCCTTGGTCAGAGAGATATTGGCTAATTGTCCCTGCAAAGATCATGAGAGACCAGACACTGGCACATAATTAATCCATTCATCTAATAAATTTTAATAAGAACAAAAAGGGCTCAGTATTCTATCTGCCTGATAAAAAATGTAATGACAACAAAACAAAGCAGTAAGATTACTATATAAACAGAAATTATGCAAACTCTTTCCATTTGACTAAGGTTAGAATGAGAGCACCAGGACAAGTAAACGGTGTAAATTTAATCCATTATTGAAATAGCATCCATTCTTTCAATATAGCGATTTGATTGTTCTCTATAGATGCTGTGCCAGCTCTTGACAGGAATGCTGTAGTGTAGGCTAGGCTAAGGAAGACACACAGACAAAGAAGTGAGTTTCTATTATATTGTAGCAACAGGCATCCTTACTTACTCTCTATTATCTCTTCATAAGGAATCCTGCTGCCGCAGAAAAGTATGGTTTTTAAAAATATGCTAGTGGCTCACAGGATTTGCTAGCCAGTCTTGCACAAATACATAATCCTCATCACATTGGTAGTATTTAAAGCCTAGGTAAAAAGCTCAATCAGACTCAGTTTTTAAAAAAATTATACATCAACTTAGAATAAATCGATTTTGCAATCGAAAAGGATCCTGCCCACCCCTGTAAACTTTACCTGTCTGGTCCTTATTCTCTATCTTCACAACTGCAAGTAAAATAACCATAGTTAAGCAGAAATGAAAATGTACAGACAAGGGCAGCTCTGTACTCATATAGGTGTTTTGTTCTTCTCACTCCAGTGTTCCCTGGTGAATTTTTTGCTTCTGCTTTCATGAAATGTGAATGATGGATGGGAGTGTGCTTTATTTACTCTTACTCATTAGCACTTCTGGTAGATTCATTTATTTTGATGAAACTACTAGGAAAGCAGCATCCCACTCAAACTGATTAGGCAGCCAAACTCTGGTCCTGTATTATCCAAGTACAAATAGGCATGAAAGATAAACAGGAGATGATCTAGATGTATGGAGGTGTAAGATTATTGTTTAAATAATATGCCTATTTTCCTCATTCTGGGTAGGAACACTAAGAATGTCGTCTTTTTAGAACTATGACAAACCCCAAAGCCTGAAATAGACAACTTCCTATGAGATTGAAGGGGTCAGTATATCAACTGTACATCAACCTCAGAATCTCTCCCCTTATCTTAGGGGGAAATCTTGCCTGTATACAGAAATACATTTATATATAAAAGCAAATGCTGCTTATGCATCACTTTAAAGCAGAACTAGCCTGGAGGTAATAAAGTACAAATAACCATTGTGGAAAAGTGTGCATGCTTTAGAAATACATTTGAGTAATAGCAATTGTCTCATTTCATGACTTCAAATACGTTATGGTGTAGTAACTTTTGGAAGAGGAGAAAATATCCCAGGATTCTATACCCTTTAGTCATGACAGGTTAAATGCATGGAACACACGTGAAACACAGGGCAGACAAATTAGTTGTGTTGGTTTTTCATGGAAATCCAAGTGACAACCAAACATAGGTTTATCATCAGGGATAAGTATGCTTTCCTCTTTCTATTAGCATGAAACATATTTCTATATTGATGTCTGTGCTGTACAATTGAATGGCTGCACAGTCCTTCCTTCCCCTTCCCCTTCTCTCCCCCTGTTTGGACCAGGGCTGTCTCCATCTCAGTTATACTGCAGGCTGTCATAGCCTGTTCTGAAGGTAAGTGTAGCCTAGCATCAAAAGTGATAAATAGCTGAGGATACTGTCAGATGTATTTAATTTAAGACATTAATATTCTCCATTGCAGTAATAAATCTGGTGGGTTGTTGTTTGTTATGCTGAAGGTTTTTTGCTTCTTCTATCGACTGGTCCAGCGCTATAGTGACTCCAGTGCACTCAAAGAGCCATGCTGCATCCCCCTCTCTGCACCGCTGACCTAAAATGACGGATGGCTTGGGTGACATTTTAAACAGCAGTGAAGAGCTCTTGCAGTTTAGGAGACGTAAATGGGAGACATGGGTCAAAGTATGATGTTCTTCTGTGAGAAAGGAGAGGAAAGAAGAAACTGTAAACTTAAAGAAGTCAGAGAATATAAAAGAGATCATGTATTTAAGCTGGTAGACTGTTAATGAAGAAGCTATAGTGGAGGGGATGGCCCAATTTCAGAGCTGTTACAGAATGCTATGTATCAAAATTGATAGAAATGAGGGAAGGCAAATACCTAAATATATTATCAGACATCAGTGACAATTGCTAGGCTCAGCAAAACTCTTGCTGGATAACAAGTTGGGCCACTAAGATATTTGATGCCAATGATTTGTATGAGCTCAAAATAGATCAATGGTAAATTCACTTAAGTGATTTTTTGCTGTTGTTGACTCTTACAGCTTAATCAGACAGTGAAATTCACTGAAACAGGCAAGTGAAAGAAATTAGATCACCAAATTATGTACAAATAGGACTGACTGGATCTACCAGACTTAGAATAAAATAGGTTTAATATTAAACACTGTATTTCTTCCATTAACAAAAGAATCAATTTTGGCCTGTTCTAACAGGTTTTGGGGCTACAAAAGTGAGCATATTATCCTTCTGCAGATTTTTCATCTCCTAATTACAGGATGCTCGTACATCTGAAACATCACAGATGCATGGCAAAGCTACTGGCTACTGTCTCTTTGTGGAGTTTAGATGAGAGAGGAGGGCAAAAAATAATCCAGCACAATCTATCCACACTAAACATTCAACAGGCCTTCTTACTTCTAGAATTCCTGCTCCTAAATTACAGGCATCAACCCTGATCCTTCACTTGACACCTCCTGGGAGCAAGAAACTGCAGAAAGGCTCAGCTAAGTCTGATCTGCTCCCATCTGTGAACGGCTCCCTGAGCTACCTCTGAAAGCCTGCGCTGGGATTTAGCGCAAAGCTTTTGTCTGGCTTGATTTATGCTGCCAATGCTTGTAGCAGTTTGGAATTTAAGCTGCACTTAGGAAGTTTACTAAGTAAAGTTCTACATGACATATGTAATAGTGGGGGGTAACTGCTCTTAAGAGCCAAAAGGAAGAACATTAAATTCCTCAGCCTCTTCATTAGAGACTGCCTGGATCTCAAAGAGAACTATAAAGCTTGAATTTGCAATATTAAAGGCAAATGGGTTTATGTCCTCAGGGTAGATGGAAGCCTTTTGTCCAACACAGAGGACTCTGAGCATTCAAGCACATAGTCCTGTGCCTTCTTTTCTCAGGGCTAATGGCAAATGTCATAATGTGACACTTTAACAAAGCACGTTTTCCATCTGATGTCCTTGTTCATATCTAATGACTGGCATTGTTCTGTGTAGGAGGTCCCAAGGAGGCTTCCTGGGGCACAAGAGGCCTCTCTTCCCAACCAAAGGCATGAGGCCCAACACCATGTAAGCAAAGCACAACTGCTGTGCAGAAGCCTTGTCCTTTATGCTGCAGTTTGTTTTCTTTGCCTGTGATGGCTCTAAGCTGTGTGCTCACTGTATGTGCTGCAGAAGGTGGAAGCATTAAAAAACATGTGCTGAACCTGCCTTTTCCCCTTTTTCCAGACTTGCTCAGACATATAAAATAAGTATGCAGGAGCAAAGAGAGATTAAATTTGCTGCTTGCCTCTGCATAATTAATCCAAACCTCAGAAACTGACACTTGTCAAGAAGAACCTGCCTAGCACTAAATAAGTATACTTCAGGGATTGTAACACAGTGTGGAGAGTCTGGCTGAGGCCTGGCTGCGTGGTAGGGGACATGAAACCATACAGCTGGTTAGAGTGTGGACCTATCACACTCAAGGTCGGCTTGTCCCTGACTGCGGCCGTTATAGAAAAAAGGGGACTCCTGACCGCAAAGAAGAGACTTAGGGCGGGGCCGACCCTTAAAAAGAGCACCAATCAGGAGCTTGAGTTTTGCAATATGTATGAGCACATTAACCATGTTATAAGTATGCCTACTGTTGCTAATAAAGTTGAGACTTGTTGACCATCATCGGATGTGTGCTTGTCTCCCGTCGACCTTCCCACAAATGGTGACCCCGACGTGATGGGAACCACGGGGAAAGTCGACGAGGTGATCGGGTCCTGACGCGGCAAGGACGGCTGCAGCGCTGGACTGAAGCGCCGAGCCCCGGGTGACCGTATCGACGAGCCCGGCCGAAACGTGCTGCCAAGACCTTGGAAGACCGCAACGGCGCCGACGATAGGTATGGATAGGCAAGCAGCATATGATTTGTTTAAAGCTTTCTTACAGAGAAGGCAGATTAAGGGGGTTGACTTAGAAAAAGAATTGCCAGGACTGTTAGAATATGGTCATGTTAAAGGGGTTTTTACTAATCCCCATACTGTACATGAGTTGTCTGAGTGGCGGAAGTTTGGGGACAAATTATGGGAGGCTATTTTAGATGATGATAAGACCGGTAAAAAGATGAATAAACTATGGAGGACGGTTCACAATGAGTTGTTGCAGAGTCAGGCCGAGAAAAGGGCAGTGGCGCAAGCGACTGCCGCACAGGAAAAGAATAGAAACTATGATGTGGATTGGTTGGGGGGAGGTACACCATTACCACCTGCCGTCTCCGGTAGTTCTCCCGCCCTGTACTCCAGCTGCATCAGCAGGGGGTGAGTCGCCGACACGCCTGCCGGCTGCCCCTCCCCCCGCTCCAAAGGGTCCAGGCACCCCAGAGAACACCTCCTATGGAGCCAAGGAGCCTATCCCTGGGGCAGAATCTGACCTAGCGGAGGCCATGGCTAGGGAGCGGCGGGAAGTCTGGGCAGCCCTAGCCAGAGATGGCATGGAAAAGGGGGATGAGCAAATCTTGCAGGCGGCAGGGCTGGCTTGCCCTGTGACATACCAGGCAGCTGCAGGGGGAGGTTTGGTGGCGAGTATTTTCCGCCCCAGATTGGAAGTTGTTATCACAACTTCACTCGACTGTTAGTCAGTTTGGAGTTACTATATTAGTGAGCCGGTTAAGCAGATGTTAGATTACATATGGAGAACACATGTATTGCTCCCAGCTGACTGTAGGGGTATTATTAAACTAATTTTCTCCCAGCACCGACAGTTGCTGTTTAATGCGCACTGGCAAGCGGACGTTAATGCCGCAGTAATGCATCAGCGGCAATCCGGGGATCCTTTATACGGGATAACAATAGAGGAGTTAATGGGTTTAGGGCCTTTTCTTCGTACAGAAGCTCAAGCTTTGATGGGTCCGGAGAAGTGTCGTGAGGCTATGCGGCTAGTCCGTGCAGCAATAAACAAAGTGAAGGAGCCAGGCGGAGTCCCGATATATATGGGAATTAAGCAGGGACAGGAGGAACCGTTTGGGAGGTTTGTAGATAAAGTAGCAGCCGCAATAGAAAAGGCGGGGGTCCCAGAATTTATGCCTGGCGCTCTATTGAAACAGTGTGCCTTGCAGAATTGTAATGCCGCTACTAGATCAGTTCTTAACACCTTAGCGGCCAATTGGACTATTGAAGATGCATTAGAAAAAATGGCTAGCATGCCGACAGGACCCCAGATCCTTTTAGCTGAGGCTATTAAGAAATTAGGGGAAGGGCTACAGGAACAAGCAAGAACAGCTCAGACGCAGGTTATGGCTGCCCTTGCGCCCCTTCAAGCGTCAGTGGCAACTAATTTTAGATCAGATTCTGCCGGGCGAATGAAGTGCTTCCGCTGCGGAGGGATGGGTCATGTTCGCCGCGACTGCCAGGCTGCTGGAGTCTGGTGCCCTACTTGCCGGTCGGACACCCACAACGCAGGGGCATGCCGTAGGCGGTCGGGAAACGGCAGCCGCAGCGCGCCCCGCAGCAGCCGCGCTCCGACACAAATGGCAGCTGCAGCTCAGTCACCCCCCTGCCAGCCACTAGAGGGAGCATCGGCTTGGACCTGGCAGCCGCAATAGATGTCACATTGATGACCACACAGCCGCAGCGTATTCCAACTGGCATCAGAGGAGCTATTAAAATTCGTGAACAAACTATAGGGGCATTGCTGATAGGAAGATTGTCAGCTTCTATGCTCTGACTATTTGTGTTACCGGGAGTTATCGACGTGGATTATACTGAAGAAATTATGATCATGGCTTATATCCCTCACTCACCCACGGGGCAGGCTATTGTTGAAAGGGCGCATGGGACTCTGAAAAGGTATTTGGGCAAATATGTTGATATCACGGACCCCCATGAAAGGCTCTCGAAAGCGTTGTTTGTAATGAATCACTTGTGTATTTTTGGGAATGGGGACTTACCCCCAGCAGTGGAACATTTTAATCACAAAAACGCCACTGAATGGAGTAAGGATTGCTGGGTGAAATATAGAGAACCTCGAACTGGTCAGTGGCAGGGGCCGACCAAAGTGCTGTACGGGGGGAGAGGGTATCTTTGTGTTTCTGCTCCAACAGGCCCACTGTAGGTGCCAGCAAAGTGGACCAAGCCAGCTTTGGATGTCACGTCCGAGACCGTTGCCAGTCGCGGATCAGAAGAGGATAGAACGGAAGGCAGTCCTGACATTGAAGCCACTGTTGGACCAGCTGCAAGGTAACCTCCCGGAACTAGATGAGCTCCAACAGCATTGCGAGAGACTGTCGGGTTTGGTGTGGGTTATTGAACGGTTACAGCAGTTTCACATACAAGGACCAGCAGGGCGAGCCTGTTTGGCCTGCAGTGATCCGGCCTGTGCCGCCTGGGTAGCGTTATTTTGTGGGAGGTGTAAAAGAACCTATTGGATACAGCAGCCCTTGCTTTGGGCATTTTGGTGCAGTTCCTGTGCTTTTGATAATCAGTTTCATAGTTGGCAGCGAGAGCTAGAGCGACAGACGGGATTGAGTGTTCTAAGATCTCTAGAATTATACGAGGCACCCGAACAAAAAATCTTGGCCCGGAATCGCTGGGAACTTCAAAGAGTAATTCAAAGAGTGATAGCACAATCTCAGTCCCGAATCCGAGCTGTTCATTGTAAGAAGTATGTCCCGCTGTTGCTACATTCAGTAATAAGGGTCTCTTCAGAGAACCCAATAGATCAGTTAAATCAGTGCCTTGACAGATTCCAAAATTTTAGAATAAACAAAGAGAAGCCTGTTAGTAAAAGACGCAAACAAAAGAGAAAACAAAAATGTGGAAACAAATAATAGTAATCATTCCTATGCTGTGGCACACTATTGCCAGTTTCGAGGTTAACCCTCGACCCAATCTGTGGGTTACCTGGGCGAATAAGACGAAAACCACTTCATTCTGTTTAGCGCATACTCGTAATGTTAAGGTGATTGATAATCCGCTTGATGCTTGGCTGTCATCGCTAGGTTTTGGTCCATGGCTAAAAACTATAATAATGTATGTTATTGGAATAGGGGGTGTTATTTTATTGTTACTGTTGCTATTACCCTGTATGCTTGGTTGCTTAGAACGGGCAATTGAACGTATGATCTGGAAAACACAAGCTAACCTGGTGGTGCAAAAAGAAAACGGGGGAAGTGTGGAGAGTCTGGCTGAGGCCTGGCTGCGTGGTAGGGGACATGAAACCATACAGCTGGTTAGAGTGTAGACCTATCACACTCAAGGTTGGCTTGTCCTTGACAGCGGCCCTTATAGGAAAAAGGGGACTCCTGACCGCAAAGAAGAGACTTAGGGCGGGGCCGACCCTTAAAAAGAGCACCAATCAGGAGCTTGAGTTTTGCAATATGTATGAGCACATTAACCATGTTATAAGTATGCCTGCTGTTGTTAATAAAGTTGAGACTTGTTGACCATCATCGGATGTGTGCTTGTCTCCCGTCGACCTCCCACAACACACTGTTCTTGTACGTATAGCACTGCACATAGCCTTTTGCTATCCTAGTATCACTTTTTAATAATAAACCCAAGACTGCTGTAGTTTTAGGTGCTGTGCAGGAAGAGCTGCAGTAAAAGCAAGAGAAAAAAAAAAAAGACATATTTTTAATAAATGACGTGTTGATGTAAGTGACCTGGATAAAAACAGAGAAAATACAAGTATGATCACTGTACGCTCTTAGAACACTCCATTACTTTCAAGCTCTGTCAGTGCTCCCAGGGAAGAGCTACTACAGGGAGGCACAGGACTGTGGTGTGCACCCTGTGCAGATACAAGTGATCCATGGTAGTGGGTCCTTAAAGTCCTCCTTCTGAGCAAAGCTAGCACCAAAGAGGCAGAAATAAGCCAGACAAAGGCAAGGAGCTGAAAACCAGTCTTTTTTTCCCTCCCTCATTCCTTTCCCCCTCCTTCCCTTCCTTCTTTCCTCCTTCCCCCCCCCCCCCCCCCTTCGCCCACACCCCCCCCCCCCCCCCAGTTTTTTTTCTTTTTTTTTTTAAAAAAAGAACTGCACTGGACCAAACTACGGAACTGAAAGGCACTTCCGATTTTGGCATAGAAGTTAATTTGTTCATTAGAATGTTCACCTCTTTCTTTGTTGATAGAACA
>NDXB01000068.1:34786-86777 GCA_002631895.1 Agapornis roseicollis
CCCCCTCCCTCCTTCTTTCCTCCTTCCCCCCCCCCCGCAGCTTTAGGGAAGTTTACATTAAATTTAGTTATCCCTTCATTTTTCAACCTCCAGAGGGCATGTGGTTTCTCCCTCGAGCCGTGCAGAGTGTGGTAAAAGATAGATTCCCCCACACCTACTGTGTGGGACAGGACTTAGGGGTACAGTATAAATGGATGCATATATCTTGCTTCTGTTGCTTTGACAGCTGTCTCTGATTTCAGTAAGACTAGTTTTGGAAAAATGGGCTAATCTGTTGACAAGTACTGTGTGTGGATCTAGTTAATAAAGGGCTTTCTGTAGGAGAACAGTATTTGGTATAGAGGATTAGGACAGAAGAATTATGCTACAACATTATGAATACCACAAAAACTCTTGACAATTTAACAAAACATAAAAATGGTATATAATTATAAATTATATAGAAGTATATTGTATATAATTTATGCAAACATTACATCATAAGTGTTGCACTACTGTTATGCAGATTGCAAGGATTTCCTGAATGACTTTTCAGCATAATAGCCTGTTGGAATTAGAAACTGGAAAGCACTGGAGTTATTTTGTATATGTCATGTCAACACCATGGTACCAACATCAGCTTTGAAGGTCTTTTATCTTTTCTTCAATAGGCTGCAAATTATTTTTGCCAGCTTTTGACCATAACAGTTGAAAGGTCTATAAATACTGGAAAAGTAACTCAGCTGTCAGGAGCAAAAATGGCTCAGGACCTTTTAAATTGCATTTTTCTATGTTTGGAAAAACAACTCAATTTAGAACTAAGAGAAGAATCTTTTTCTAGACCTTACAGTGGTAGGAACAGGTGAGAGTCACTGAAGCAACAAGAGAGATAAAAGAGATCCTGCAAACAGGATGTAGATCTAGTCTACTCTGTCTAGTTCTGGGCTCCTGAGTACAAGAAAGATCTGAATGAGTCCAGCACAGAGCCACGAGGATGACTAAGGGACTGGAGCATCTTTCCTATGAGGAGAGGCTGATAGAGGTGGAAGTATTCAGCCTAGGGAAGATGAAGTTCAGAGGGATCTTATCCATGTGTATAAACAAATACCTGATGAGAAGAAATGAAGGTTAGGGAGCCACTGACAGAACAAGAGGCAATGGTCATAAATTAAATCATGTGAGATTCTACCTGAAGACATGAAACACTTTCATACTATAAGGGTAGGAAAACACTGGGACAGGGTCCACAGCAAGGTTGTGGAGTCCCCGTGGAGGTGTTTAAAGCCTAACTGGACACATGGTCCTGGACTTCCTGCTCTAGGTGACCTTGCTTGAGCAGGAGTGTTGGACAAGATGAAATTCAAAGATACTTTCCATACCTTCTGTGATTCTGTGAACCTAAGCTGAAATAATTTGGGCTTTTAGGTGCCCTTTCCTCCCCTTTTGTGGGTTTTGCAGGTTACAAATACATATTCAGAAAACGTGTTTGTGAAAAGCGGTGGTTGCATCACCTAGGTAGATATTCTTTTTCTAGCAAGAAACCTCAGTGGGGTGAAACTGGGTGATGGAGAAGGTTATAGAATAGAAAGAAAAAGAGATGAAAGGAAAAAAAAATCTTAAGAGTGCAAATGTAGTAATGGCAGAGATTGTTGCATATAAAATACCAGATAGCAATAAACTGAAGAATTTAATAGATGACCTGAATGAGTAAGAAAAAGCAATCTCAGTGGCAGGAATGCATTAAAAAGGCTTTATAAGTGGAATCAATTACTTGCCCTTTCACAAGCTAAAGAAAAACTTAGACACATGCACAAAAAGTGCTTAGTGTCCTGCAGCCTTGATTCTAAGACAAAAAAAGGAAAAAGAAATTATTTGTTTTGCTTAGTTTTTATCAGACATTTTTGTATTTTCCTCTTTTTTCTGGTACCTGTTTTATAGCTTAGTGGAAATACTGGGCAACTACAGAAATGAATTTTTGATAACATGCATTCCTTTGTCCTAATGTTTTCTGCCACAAAGGACTGCAAATACCTTTTATGTTTTCATTACATTTCCCAGAGATTAAAAAATTATCTTGCTGGAACAGCTCACTGTTCCATTGCAGTGAGGGCTGAGAACTAGAAGCTTCAAAAGGAACCAAAAGAGCCATGCAGCATGCAGAATTTCTCTCAACATGATGCTTGCAAAACCGAGTTTTTATATAAGTCACTTTATTCTTAATTTGAGTTTTATAATTTAGGACTTTACAATGTGCATTTATATTTTTATTAGTATTTGTAGATTAAACCCTGATCTGAAAAGTAGGTATTTAAGTACTCAAATGATCTTACTGTAGTTATTTGGACTGCTTGTAAGCTTTAGATTAAGAGGAGGAAACATTTGGCTGGTCATAGCCCCTGTCCCAGCACAGTCATTCCTTTCTGGAGCTCCACATGGCAAGAACAATTATGTTAGTGTTTGCAATCTCTTTCCAAAGCACTTAGGGATAAATACTAGAAAATTTCTAAGTAACGAAACAAGACATGCCTGTAGATTAAAACATTCAATGCTCTTAGGCAAAGTATACACAAAAGGTGCTGTTTATATGGGCCCGTCCTGTTTATTTTTTCTTCATGCTGTTTATGATTCATGACATGCTGCACTTTTAAGTGGAAGGCTATACAAAAGGACTTGGATTATATTAGCTATTCATACACTTGGAGCTATTTTAACGTGTTATTGGTTTTATTACTTATGTTTCTAGTATTTGTACTTCCTGAGTATTCACTCTCCTGTCTCTTACTGATGTCTGAGTGATGCTATAAACAGCTGTTAACTGGTTGATGCACCCTCACAGGAACATTATCAGAAGTTAAATTCATTGTAACTACAGCCTGAAACTTGTCTTGTCACTAATATATGGGGAAAGACTAATGCAGACGTCATCACTGGATTTTATAGACTTGTGTTTATCTCTCACTAGATTTTTAAGATTTCTGAGTATAAGACTTCCCTGATAACCAGAGAAGTTATTGCTTGTTACAGTTTGTAGTTAAATATAGCTGATTATTGCCTGTCATAGTTTATACTTCAAATACATTCAGTTTAATACTACAAACCAGTGAATTATTACAGAGGGATAGATCCTGAGCTCAGCTCTTCAGGTAAAGAAATACAGTGTCATCTGAGCAGTGTTATGATATAGGGTGAATTTTTGTTGAAGCCATGACTTTACAAAAAAAAAAGTGTATTTTAGATTGTCAAATTATTCTGTGGCCAGCTTGTAGCTCAGCAAGCTTTCATTATGAATGCGTGTGAGTTTGACTTTAGGCATGCTCAGAGTAGAGGGATAAATGCTTGCTATTGCAACGGCATTTAATTTATTGCAAATTGCAATGTATAGCTTTAGAATTTAAATTAACTGCTTGGTGTTTTATACCTTGGAACTGAGTTATGAAAAAGCCTTTCTGTCAGGAAATGCATACTCTAACACATAATAAAATTAATTAATATTAGCTTTTCAAAGCACTGTGCAGGCAGTGTACTGATGACTGTATTTGGTCCATGTATTCTAAAGAATAATGAAATTTACTCCTGTTGTGCAGTCTGTGTGATGTTTTTGCTTGAAGATGAAACTTGTATACATGTTGAAATGCAATGTTGGGTTGGATACATAGTAAAGACTAAACAACAATTTCTATTATAAAGCTTCAGTCTAAAAGGGAAGTAATTTGGGCAGGTAGGGACCTGAATGTACTAAAAAGACCAAATTCCCATTTTAAGAAAAATGTTTTCCCCTTTTTGATATAACTCATGGTTTAACAAGAAAAAATGTGCATGTGTTTCTGAACATTCAACAATTCTATATCTAATTGAGATGGAAGCACCGGCGTGATGTCATGTGCCTGAAAATTTTCTGGCCCCTACAACTATTTTCCCATTTCTGAAAATACTGTGTGAAATATTAATGACTTCATTTCTTGATTCAGGAGTGCCTAGTTAGTCACTGTTGTAGAAAAGGTCATCCATTTTTCACAGAGATAACACAGAAAGCACATTTCATTCCTTCCAGGCACAAATCTTCCCGGTGAACAGTCCCTTCCATTTAGCTCTCTGCATTTGGGAGTGGAACATGTTGCAAGGGAGACAAAGTTACAGAAATGAAAAAAACTGTGGGATTTTAACATGAAGCAACATGTCCCCATCACTGTACTGCCCTTCATATTAACATTATATCTCCTGAAGGATCTGATCATAATATTTTAGATTTCAGTTTCAAAATCCATTTGCCTGTCTCAGATTCTGTGCAATTCTGTAGTTACAGTATCAGAGAGCCTCGTATGGATTTAAAAATAGAAATGGCAATGACTGATTTTCTTTCCCTGCCCCAAGAAACAAAAAACTGGGTTAACTGATAAGCATCACCATAATGGAAATAAATGGAAATAAATAAAAGTAGATTCATCTTATGACAGGAAGCTGATTTAGGGAAAGAGTTTAAGTAGAGTCTTGCTCATATGTGAGCATGGTGAGCTGCTGCTGTGCTGCATCATCTGTAAGAAATACTCCACTGGTTTGTTATTGTTTAGGACAGTTTAGATTTTTTGAAGCAGAGCTGGTAACAGATGATTTATTGCCAGATCTGTTTCATTATACCATACCTGCCCTTTCTATTCTTTTGTGCCTTTAAGTTCTTTTAATGACAGTGTTGCTGTTTAACTATAGAAAACCAGAAATAACCTTCTGTATTTTCTTTCTTTTTTTATTTTCGTCAAAGATTTTCTGTGGTTTTCTTTTTGTTAAGACTTTCTGTTGCTTAGATTTAAAAAAGCAGCCACCATTCTACTGAAAGTCTATTAACTATGTACATAAGGAGGAGGTGCATCTGGGAGGGCAGGGTGTGAATCTCCTTTCTGCCTCTTTGCTTTTAGCNCGTCAAAGATTTTCTGTGGTTTTCTTTTTGTTAAGACTTTCTGTTGCTTAGATTTAAAAAAAGCAGCCACCATTCTACTGAAAGTCTATTAACTATGTACATAAGGAGGAGGTGCATCTGGGAGGGCAGGGTGTGAATCTCCTTTCTGCCTCTTTGCTTTTAGCGGGAGGAAGAAATGCTTGAATGTCCACCACCTGGAATATCAGGCTTTGAATTAACTTGTGTCATGGCTTAAGACCACCTGGTAACTCAGAACCATGCAGCTGCTCGCTCACTCCCTGCCTTCTTCCTCCCTCTTCTCTTGGAGTGGTGGGGAAGAGAATCAAAAGAATGTAACTCCCGCAGTTTGAGATAAGAACAGCCCAGTGACTCAGGTATAACACAAAACACTACTGCTACCACCAATTATAATGATGATAAGGGAAATAACAAGGGAAGAGAATACAACTGCTCCCTACCCACTGACTGATAACCCAGCTTGATCTGAGCAGCAATCTAGCTCTTCCAGGTAGCTGTCCCACTTTGTATCGTGGGCATGACGTGCTGTGGTATGTAATACCTCTTTGGCTAGTTTAGGTCAGGTGTCCTGTCTCTGCTTCCTCCTGGCTTCCCCTCCTCCCTGGCAGAGCATGGGACTCAGAAAGTCCTTGGTCAGAGTAAACATTACTGAGCAGCAACCAAAAACATTGGCGCCATCAGCGTTGTTCCCAGGCTGAAAGTCAAAAAACCAGCACTGCACCAGCTACTAAGAAGGAGAAAACTGACTGCTACTGCTGAACCCAGGACAACTTGAAAGGAGCATTCACTTAAAATCGTAGAATCAGAGAATGGTTTGAGTTAGGAGGGACTTTAATGGGTCATCTAGTCAACCCCTCTCCCTGCTATGAGCAAGGACATCTTCAACTAGATCAAGTTGCTCAGGACTCTGTCCAAACTGACCTGAAATATTTCCAGGGATGGGGCACCTACCACCTCTCTAGGCAACCTGTTCCAGTGCCTCACCACCCTCACTGCAAAAAGTGTCTTCCTTACAACTAGTCTGATGTAAGCACGTAGATGAGCTCAGGACACTTCAGGTATTTTTGAGCAATATTCTGGGACCTGATGAAATCAACCCGTGGGTCCTGAAGGAGCTGGCGAATGAAGTTGCTAAGCCACTGACCATCATATTTGAGAAATCATGGCAGTCAGGTCAAGTTCCCAAAGACTGGATAAAGGGGGAATAGAACCCCCATTTTCAAGAAGGGGAAAATGGATGACCCAGGGAATTACAGACCAGTCAGTCTCACCTCTGTGCCTGGCAAAATCTTGGAGCAGATTCTCCTGGAAGGTATGCTAAGGGACATGAAAAACAACAAGGTGCTTGGTGACAGCCAGCATGGCTTCACTAAGGGAAAATCCTGCCTGACCAATTTGGTGGCCTTCTATGATGGGGCTACAGAACTGATGGACAGGGGTAAAGCAGTTGACGTCATCTACCTGGACTTGCGCAAAGAGTTCAACACTGTCCAATGCACCATCCTTGTTTCTAAAATGGAGAGACATAAATTTGATAGATGGACCACTTGGTGAATAAAGAATTGGTTGGATGGATGCATACAGAGTTGTGGTCAACAAATCAATGTCCAACTAGAGACCAGTAACAAGTGATGTCCCTCAGGGATTGGTTCCTGTTTAACATCTTTGTTGGTGACATAGACAGTGGGATTGATGTCCCCTCAGCAAGTTTGCAACAACACTAAGCTGTGTGGTTCTGTTGATATACTGAAGGGAAGGGTTACCATCCAGAGGGACCTTGACATGCTTGAAAGGTAAGACAATGGCAACCTCATGGAAGTTCAGTAATGCGAAGTGCAAGGTCCTACACCTGGGTTGGGGCAATCCCAGGAACAGCTACAGTTTGGGCAGAGAAGTGAACACAGACTGTAAAAGTTCAGCCTGGAGAAGAAAAGGCTGCATGGAGACCTCATAGCAACCTTCCAGTATCTGAAGGGGGCCTACAAGGATGCCAAAGAGGGACTGTAGGGACTGTAGTGACAGGACAAGGGGTAATGGGTTCAAACTTAAACAGGAGAAGTTCAGGCTAGATATAAGGAAGAAGTTCTTTACTGTGAGGGTGGTGAGGCACTGGAACAGGTTGCTCAAGGAAGTGGTAAACGTTCCATCCCTGTCAGTGTTCATAGCCAGTTTGGACGGAGACTTGAATGATATGGTCTGGTGTGTGGTGTCCCTGCCTATGGCAGGGGGTTTGGGACTAGATGATCTTAAGGTCTTTTCCTACTCTAACTATTATATGATTCTATGATTCTAATATATCATACATTGTTATTTCAATATCATTAGATCTCAAATTTTTATCAAATTAGATACTCAAATTTTCTACAGAGTCTGATTTTAAACTTGATCATTAAGCTTAAATTGGACTCTAATCCAAACCTGAATGCTGCCATGATTCCTGAGTGTAAAGCATATTTCTCTTTGACTGTAAGTGGAGGCAGTTTTTCATTATTGTCTTGTGTGAGTCAGTAAACCAAAAGGTAACCATTTGCAAAGCCAACAGGTAATTCTCTGTATCCATACTGATTGCTTAAATCTCCAGAGCATTTTAAGAGCAGGTGTGCATTCAGTAGTGTAGACCTGTACCATGTGAATTTTAGCACAGTATATTACAGCTATCATTACAGCTGTACTCTGGAAACAAAAACAGAGATTGAGGTAACTATGTAGGCTAATACCAGGTTTATCTCTGAGGAACTGAATGGATCATAAACCCAATTTTGCAATGAACACCTTTTTCCCATCTAAGATATGTGCCAGCACAGTGTACATTGATACTTATTCTCCTTTCAATGACACAGTGCAATTGCGGAAGCGTACATGCCACTGGTCCCTGACGAAAAGGCGTAAAACTCACTGGGTGTAGGCGGAGATTGACCGAAGTCAAGACAGCACCCAATATGAGTTAAAAGTCTTGCTCCCTTTATTGCCTAAGCCTCCCATATTTATACCCCACAGACTAGTTCACGCGCTAGCAATACTGCTTCCATTGGCTATAAGTGCCTGTCCACGCGCCTATTCTAACATAGTAATTGGCTAAGCTGGAATGTCCATGTGTATCTCTGCATCAGCAGGGCTCAGTACTTGCAGTAAACAGGTTTCTATTTTGATGTCCTGTTGTAGTTCTTCCTCCCTAGCCAGCTGCCTCTTTATCTTGCATCCAAGGCCAGTTTGTTAATTTACTCAGCCAGCTCCATGCCTGGGATGTGCAGTCCTCCTGGAGTTAATTGGATAACTCCGCAGACCATCCATGTCTGCGCTCAGCCAGCCATTCTCCTACAACTGGGTACTGTGGCACAGCAGCTATCTGTTGTCTACCAGGTGGCAGCCAAGAAGAAACTCGAGGAAATGGTGAGAATTGCTCTTTGTGCAATGAAGGTTGTCTTTGTATGAAGATAAACCTTTTCAATTATGTTGGGAGCTACAAGAGTCTAACATGAGTCCCAGTGGTGAGATAATTGCTCCAGAACTTGGTGCAGTGCCAAAATTCCTATTGTCAGAAATGCTGTGCCTTTCTCCTCTTTCACCTACGCTAAAGCTCTTCTTTTCGCCCTTATTACAACATAAGCAATTTACATAGCATTAAATGTGAAACGCTCTGATATTTAAATTGATTGGTGCTGATTCTGTAATACGAGCACAGAAATCTCAAGAAGGCAATTCCCTCACCTATTTAATTTTCTGTTCAGTAACTCCTTTGCACTGATGCCACTTTACAGGTTCTTATGTTCACTGTCTACTTCACCCTCATATTCACTGAAAAAATATTTCTTCTGTAGTATTTTTCTTTGTAATTGCTTTTACGTTGTTATTATTATTATTATCACTAATTATTTGTATAAGATATAATAGCAAAGTATGTCCTGCTATTAGATATCGGAGACATGGGTAGCTTGAGGCTGGTCTCAGCCTACACTAGCCAGTGGGAATATGACATTAGGTTGGTGGAAGGAAACGTGGGGAAGGCTGGGTACACACAGAACCATCAGAAACTATGCACCAGTGTTCTCATGGCCTAAGCAGTGAGCGATTTGTTTATAGGTGTTTTCTTTTGTTAGTGTCTTAAAATTTGGCCATATTCCTAGCTCAATGACATCTAAGGGCTACAAACTGTGTTGATCTGAATACAGAGCTCTAATCAGCCTTGTGATCAAGTGGGTAACCCAGGAGTGGTGATGCTCTGGAGCCCAGCTGGAACATCAGAAGGTCTCCTGAAGCATGATTGGGCACAAAAGATGAGGTCAACCTCTGTTCCCCATGGCCGGAAACACGCAGAGTAGCAGCAGTTGTAGGGCACCTGTCTGCTTCAGCTCAGGTTCTTGCCCTAGGATGTAGCATAGGGATACCAATTTACTGTGAAGTTAGTCTTTAATTGTGGTCTTCTCTGGTGTAAAGAGAATACACAAGAATAGATCTGCAGATCTATCCTCAGCCACAACATTTACAAAATAAACAAAAGCTATACTATTTTACTCCTTGGTTTGATGGTATGCTTCACAGATAAATCCCTGCTCAGTTAATATCCATGGTTCTATGCTGACAAGTTGATGAGTGACTATTCATCTACAAAGAACTGTAACTGAACATGCAAGCTGATAAATGACAAAGGAACCTAAGTGCTGGATTTTTGTTTAACAAAAATGAAGCTTGGAGTTTGCAGTTACAGTGCTGACAGAGCCTTGAAAATACCCTTGGTAATGGCTCTAAAAAAGGAGCTGTGGTCTAAGTAAGTTTTAGAAGAAATTTTATTAGTGTGTGGGAATGAGCACAGAAAAAGAAAAGCAAGCTCTCTAGTAACAGATTAGCAGTAAGTGTACAGTGGGTCTGGAGGGGAACTCTGCAGTATCTTGTATATAATTGTGATACGTTCAACTGTGAGAGAAAATTTGTGTCACCACATTTACTATTCCATCAATTCTCATAAACAGATTGAAGTGTAAATGAATTCAGAGCTTCACACAGAGCTCCAAAGGGGGTTCTAGTTTCTGCCACAGTAAAGGAATAATGCATTTTTCTCCTTCAGTCTTTATGAGGCCTTCCTTGGAAGTTTCTTCTTTGTTAACATTTTTATACATATGACATAATGTGACCTATTTTTTTTGGCAATATAGAGACTACCTAGTGTTACAGCCCCAGGAAGGAAATAGCTTTGACACCGATTGTCTATGTCATTTATCTTCTTGGTAGCAACATGCCTTCTAAAAATGAATATATTGCCAAGCACATTTGATCGTTTTCATGGTTTTCTATGGAAGAAAACTTGCTTAGTTCAAAATAATCAACAACCTTTCTAAATCCTTCTGCATCAGTTGTCTGGAGAGTAAAAAGAGCTATTATCATATAATAAAGACCCCACTCTTGTTTGGAAAATCACTCAACCTTAACCAAACAGCGTATATTGAAGTCTGGACTGATTTCAGTGAGAGCTGATATGGATACAGCAAAGTCTGAGAAAAGGAGTCATTTGTTTTTGACATCTTTTGGAGACAGCTGAGGAAGTGTCTTGGCAGAGCCAGGAACTTGATTCTGAGGATCAGCTTCCCAAGGTGATTGGGCAAGGTTCTACAAAACACTTTCCTCTGGAAAGTTTTGTTGGTCAGGTCAGCCAGTCAGTAGACAAAATATTGCCCTAAAAACTAAAATGAAAGGTGAAGGTACAGAGAAGATGCTTTCTTCTGAATTTCATACCCATTTATCTTGAAGTAAATTAAAGTAATAGCAAGTTACTGATAAAGTCTGAAGCAGACTGATGTTTACTGAGCAATACTTTATTATTCCCTTGAAATCCAGAAAAGGGAGTTCAAATTGGATTTAATAATTTTTTAGTCAGCAATGACTGTTATAGGAGTAGTGGAAATAAGTTATTTCACTGTTGCTAACTAAATATTATGTTTTCTTCCCACAGACCATTCACTATTATTAAATTATGTTTTGAATGATGTTGCACATGATAAATGTATATAAACTACAAAGCATTTCCTAGAATACTTCTCAGTTAAGAGTAATTATAGTGCTATATTGTATACTTGCAATATAACTAAAGGGGTATTTTTTGAAATTTTTGAAGCTATCTAAGAGAAAACTTAAATGTGTTTAAAAAGCAATATTTAAAGTTGTTGGCATTTTTTTTTTTCAAAAGGAATGAATATAGTATTTCAATAAATGTTCATGTAAGGTCTTATAGTAGGATAAGTACTAATTTAATTAAGCTTAGTGCATTTTTTCCCATGTGTAATACCATCTGTTATATCTTTTGTATAGTGAAAATCTGAAAGAAAATCAGGATTCTTCCTTCACAGATAGTGAAAGAAATACTCCTGACGGTTGACACTACGAGATTTCCAGTAGTGAATGGCAAATGAACAGAAAACCCCCACATATGATGTCTGCCACTTCAGATGGCAAAAGCAAGAGTTTTTTTGGCTTCTAGTGTGTAATCATTAGAATAGGTCTATGCTTCAAAAGCAGAATAAAATGAGCAGAAATTTTTATTTCTGCTTTTATATCTTGGAAAGACAAACATGGCAATTGCCTTTCTCTGATAAAGCAGAAACAAATCACTTTTTCCTAGCAAATGTTAGTAGCCTTTGGTTAAATATCATAGTGCTTTGAGTAATAATGACAAGAGAATAAACATTTAGTAGAGAGCTCCATTACTGATAGTCCTGGTAAGTCTGAGCATGCAAATATCCTCAGTTTGTAAACTTGAAGGCTGTAAAACCTTGGCCTTAACAAAACTAAAAAATAAGTAAGAGTGATTTGTAAATCACAGCATACAAATCGCACTACATGAAGAGCCAAGTTATGCAAATCTAAGTCATATAAAAACCAATGCCCAAAAAATAAGGAGAGTTCTCTGTTGTGTTCTTAGCAGTTTCTTGATTACATCATATTAGATTAATTTTCAGGGATATGATGAGAACAAAGCAAATATGCAGCATTTCTAATTTAGTTCTTTATCCCAGTTTCAGGTCTGTTTCTTCCCTGGTGCCTGATTACTGTTAGAATAAGAAGATATGATACATAATGAGGTATTGGAAAATATCTCCTCTGAGCTTTGCTAAAGATACTAATATTTATTGAAATATGCTTTATGTTTTCTAAAGTACTTTTACCCCTGTACCACTACAAACTGAGTAAATTTTACTGAGCAAAAGTCCCCATGGAATCTGGCAATGAATACATTATTGCTTGAAGCACAGTTGAAAAGGAAGATCCAAAAAGAGCTTCCATCTTTACCTGGAGTGACAGCATTAATATTCAATCCCTTTTGCTTTAAACTTATGCTATTCTGTTCATGCCACTGTTAATGCATGTGCTTTGTGTCTTCTGAAAAAATAACAGCAGTATTTTAAACTGTTCTGAATGAGGAACATTTGCCATTAAGGAAGTTATCAGCCTTGTTATTTGAAATTAAATACTTACATTAGTTGCACAGTATTGTTGCTGGAACACTGAAAACCCTTCAAGTTTCCTTAATTTTATGCACTACTCGGCAAATATAAAATAGCCCTGAAAATATACTTTTCTATAAGACAATAGAAACAGGACAGTTTTTGAGAAAGGTTTATGTTATCAGGGATCCACATGAGCATACCTGTAATTTCAATTGCTGCCCTAGGAAATGTGTTTCCAGACAGATGGTTTAACTGGTTGACAGGCAATTATTCTTTGAAAAACGTAGACTAATTAGTTCTTTGTTGTAGTTACTCAGCTATTGTTCTCTGCACAGTGGCACACTGACAGACATATTGCCCCATATACCCTGGTGACAAGGAAAAGCTTTTAAAACAAATTAAAAATGTGAATATTATTTAGAAGAAACTTTAATTTGTCAAGAATTAATGTTACGTTAGTTACTTGGAGAAATCATGAACTTTTAAAACCATAAAAACTTGCCTGTGTTCCTGGGCAGTGGTTCTGCTGGCACCAATGGTGCTATTCACACAAATCAAATGACTCTACACTACAGTAATTTTTTTTGCCATATCTGTGGGTGTTTGTCATTTATTGTGAATTAGAGATTATATTGCTATATCTTTCTTCTTACTCTCCCTCCTCTGCAAGAAGTATAATAGGAAGTCAACAGCTGAACTGAATTTTTCTTATTTTACCTTTGATTTGGTTCAGCTCAGGCCCACGAGACCCTCCAAGTGGGATGCATTTCACTTGAGAAGATATTACCTTTCTGAACAATAGGCACCAGACTTAGCTGAACACTTCTAACACTTGCCTATCAATCTAGGGCCACAGGCAGTTCAGATGAACAGTGATTTATTGACTAAAAGAGGAGCTTCTTAGGCTAGGTTAGGATCATACAGTTGAGTGCTATAGACACCCTTCTTTAGTATTTTTATTCCTGCATTTACAGGTCTCACAGGAAATGGAACCCTCCTTTTGTCAGGCACTATATAGTACATAACACTTTGTAGTTGCCACAGCTGATTTGCAGTTTAAAAGAAGGACAAAGGTGCAGTAGAACAAGCTTATGAATTCAGGATTTCATGTCAAGTTGTCACCAGAGCTAGGTGGATGCTAGATGCAGTATCTTGCCTGCTAATGTGCCTTAAACAGAACTATTAATATTTGAGGAATTTTGGTTTCTTGGTTAGACATTAGGGGTTGCAATAAGCTCATATTTTGCCTTCCTCTACATCAGCATTTTGTTCAGACTTAATACTAGGATGGACAATTTGGGGTCACTGAAAATAAGCCCTTTAGAATCTCCCAATTGTGAGTACCTCCTTGTTCCCATGGAAGAGTCAAAGACTATCTAGGAAATATTATTAGCATTTTTGTGCTAATCTAACATCAGATGAATGCTAAGATACAAAAAATGTGAACCTGGCATAGTCCATAAATATTAATAGAATAAAAAAGGCTATTAAAAGAAAAGAATGACCATGTTCACTAGCACTGAGTGCAGCGATGAAATCGATAAATACTGCTTGGCAATGAAAAAAGTTAGGCTGAATTAGTTGCCATCTTTACTTTTTTTCCCTTGTCTTTTCAGACAGAGTTGCTATTAAGTTCTTTATCAAAAGATCTAAAGCAGGGTCTGAATTGAACATTCAAATGGAAATCACAGGGAAAAAATATTGAATTCAGGCCTGGATCTGAACATACCACTTCAGTTCTTACTTCCAGCTGGAAATATAGCAGTTTCAGGTTTGGATCTTTTGAACATGACCACTCTCGTCTTTCATCTGAAGTTTCTCTTCTTTCACTCCTAGGCAGTGCTATGCACACTGACTCAAGCCATGCTCAATTGATCTATGATGAGCGGATGAAACTGTTCCCGTTGCACTGTCTTCTTTTCCCTTTCCTTCTGGTAGGGGAAAAGACTCTCTGTGATCCTTCATTTGCTTGCTGTTACCATCTGCCAAGGAAGGTAGATTTAGACATAGGCAAAGTATGTGCTTCAGAGGCTGACCTTGTCTGTCAGACCTCAAACTCTACTTATGCTCTTTCTGAATTTCAGTTGTAGGAGGAAAATGCCATACCAATTTCCTGTAGTTTCCATGATTAGCATGACAGAAATTAGGATGAGATTTTGATGTGTGGTGCACGTACAAGGAATCCCATCATCTTCAGTGAGATTGCTCAGAGGAGGAAAGTGAAACATATGGAAAACCCTTTCAGGAATGAGAGTGGAGGAATAATGCTATTAAAGTAAAGGATGATATTGGAAACAGTGTTTTATACTTTGGCTATTTGGAATATTTTAAGCCTTAGAAAGCAGTCTTCAAAATACATATTACCATATGTAAAGAACATTCCAAAAGAAAACCTGTACAATATTAAAACCAAATCTTTCACCTACAATCCTGTAAATCTCCCGTCAGACAAACATTAAAATGGATATTACAATAGAAAAATACATTCTGGAATAGCCAGCATTGTCTCTACAAGAACAGATGACAATTAATTTTATTCTAAATTAGAAATCCTGTGATTCATAGAAGGTCGATTACCCCCTTATGCATGAATAGGGAAATCACCAAGCCAACACATTTATATCTTGTGCCTTAGATACTTTGGCCCCTATTGACAAGGTAAATATTTGTCTTCAGCCATACAGTCATTCTCCACAACAAAAATGCCCATTGCAAGGACTGCTTTCTTTCCTGTTGTCCTTCCCTGGTTTTACATTTCTTTCTTTCCCTTCACTTTCTCCTTTATTTCCTTTAATTTTTTACTTTTTCTCTCTTTCTTTTAAAAATATTTTTCCTTTTTTCATATTCTCTCAAGATTAAGAGGTGAATAAAAAAGTAAAAATATATGAACTAAGTGTGGGCAGTGGCCTATAAAGAGAATAATTTAGATCAATCTTTTTAAATTTGACACACAACACTATCTTACTTCTTATGGCACTCTAGAGACATTCTTGAGTATACAGTATAGGAGGCCAGACGTTCGGTCACTTGCAGCATGCAATCATGCTACAGGGACTCAGGAAGGTCTGTTGTTTTTCATTTATGGAATGGCTTTAGGTTTAGATTTTAATTTAGAAAATAATAAAAGTAATAACTTTTTTTTTAAAAAAAGGTATCATCTGAATCTTCACAGACTGGTTCTATATACCCACAGGTGTCTGACACTGCAGAGTAATGGCTGTGTTAAACCAATGTGGGACATGGATATTTTTGAAATTTAACCTGACTTGTGTACTAAATTTCTGCCAGTAACTTACTAGCAGAGTATGAAACTTAAACTTTTAAGCAGCATTGCAGTTTTATGCTTGTTTACTGTTACTCCAGAGATCACTTCCTTCTCAATTTTTCCTACTCTTCAGCATGTTTTCTGTATTTTATATGACCTGTTAAGTTTTCCTTTCTTTTTCTACTTCGCTTTTACCATTTTCTGTAATAACTTTCTTCATGCTTTCCATTCAGATCAGTCCTTATTCCTCCCTAATTTCTGTGTCTTTCTAAATGTACAAGTGATAATTAAATCAAATACACATAGGGATCTACTTTCCTTTGAAATGTCCTTAGGAATCTTCGCTTGCAAGTTCAGGAAAGCTTACTTGCACCCTGTAGTTTAGCTGCCAGCTCCATGAAGATGTCCAAAAGTGCCAGAGTAGCTCAAATAGTAAAAAATGCCTATGTCACAGGAACTGGGTTGTCTTTAACATCTCCTCCTCATCCCACAGAGGGTTTCACCACTGTATTCTCCTCATTTCTTACTCTTTCTTTTTTTTCCAGTTCTTAAAATCCTACCCTAAATTGTCTCTTCTTTCCCAAAGCACTTCTCCTAACAGAAGTGTGTCTCTCAGGATCTTGCCTCAAACGTCTGCCAACAGCAGCCTCTTTGTGCTAGAAACATCATCTCTAACTTCTTTCTTCCTCAGACAGTCCCTCAGTAGTCATCACGGCTCTGTGCTCCCACCAGACTTCTTCCTCCATGCAGCTGGAGAAAAGTAGAGAGAAGATCAAGATTATACTCAAAATACAGAGGAAGCTGAGATTTTGAAAAACTTCAGTGTTTGGAAAAAACATGAGGAGGATGCTAAATGAAAAAGTAATCTTTACTTACAAGGAGTGACAGCCATTGCTCCCCTGATACTTCTCTTTTGAAGTTTGACTGGAAGAAAAAGGGTTCCTCAAGGAGATACAGACAAGCAGCCTGAAATAGCAGAGCCACTGGGGAAAAGGAAGCAGACAACCAGTTATTTGCTTTAGGAAGGAATGGGGAAGAATTAGAGAAAATCATGTTTGTGTATGAGAACAGCAAACTAAAAAACATATTGCACCTCCTCTCCTCCAGGGATTAACTGCCTTTAGCTGATAAAAGAAAAGAAGCCTGTAAACATTTGTAGGCTTAAATATGCACAGTGCTTTCCTACAGTTCAGGAATTGCGAGGAAGAAATGAAATTTGCTAAATGCAGCTGCTGTCAATATTTAGCATACATAAGGGAGAGATTCATAGAAATAGAATTATGGTTTCCATAATGCTAAGTGAATGAACAAACTACTAGTAATGGGCTGTTTCAATCTAAAAAATGTCAAAACATAGCCTGTAGTATGCAACTCTACTGTTAACAAGAACCAGAGCATGTCCATGAGGAAAAAAATGATATATTTACTACCTATCCCAACATTTCTTTCCTATGATGATGCTTTTACTATATTTCATTGAGTTCAATGTGACACTTCTGCATAATCATGAGAGGTATCGAGGGGGAAATTTTAGCGCAGGGATTTAGGGGAAACATTCCACATTTATGGCACATACAGTATTGCAATTAAAAAAATATAAATCAGAAAGAAGTACTTTGGCTGTCTTAGTGTGCCCATGAAAAGTATGCAAAGAGAGCACTTATACACCTTCATGTTCTAGAACTAAGCAATTCTAACTTTTGTTATTGATTATCAGTAATGTTTTCATCTGACATAAGAGCTATAGGTTGCTGTTGGGCCTTGTGATGAGTCTGCATGAGTCTCACTTGTACTGTTACGCAGACTCATAGCCCAGACCAGATATTCCAGTGCACTTTTACAGCCAAAGCTCAAGATAATGCTGGAAGTAGCTGTAATGAGTAGGGTGTAAAATTTATTTATTTTGGAAGTAAAAACCACTTTGAGTACTTGGCCACAGAGCTCAACCACATTTGAGTCCAGCTTGCCCGCAAAACTGAACATTTATTATTGCACTTTCCTTGTAAAAAGACAAGTTTTTTCATTTGCAGTGACTGAATTAGCAACCTGTGATAATTTTTACAACATTATTCCCAGGGTAAATTTTATAACCCCTATATTCGGTATAAGTTTTTATAGTATGAAATACATGAGTCATATAACAGCATGGTTCTTACGCTATACCACTCTGTTCTGAATCCAGCAATGTAGAATTAATTTTTCAATTGTTAATTAAAAATGTAATCACTGCTTATGATATATGATCATCATATAATAAATACAAATTTTTACTTGCCTATAAAACAGAAATGAAAATTCTAGGAATAATCCTGCAAATTTTAATACTATAGTTAATTTATTATTCTGCTTGGCGGCGTGTTTCCAGCAGATAATGTTAAAGTGCAGATATATAAAACTAACAGTCTTCTAACTCATTTTCATGGCATTATATCCCCTGCTCATGCTCATAGTAAAAGGAACAAGAGGTAAGACTTTTAAAACCGTTCCAGTGCCTTAACATACTAACTCACATTAAAAAAAAAGTTCTCACTAGCTTCAAACCCATGCAGTTGCATCCAGGTGGCCTTATATTTCAGCAGATTACTTTCTTTGCAGATCATATTAGGGGGAATCAAACTATCTGTCTGACCTGGGTGTACTAGGCAGAGCTGTCAGGAATGGTGCAGAGATGCCCAAACCTAGAGTTACTTTGGTTTTGTATCAGACACTGGCTAATTATATGCTGAATGTTTTAAAGAGAAACTCATGTTAAGACAGTAGTTTGATAATCATGGAAAGTTTCCATTTGCAAGTTGGGAATAAAAGAAAAAAACCTAGGAATAACTGACTGAAACATTTCACTGACTAAATTATGTCCCTAAAGAATTCATATGTTGATTCTCCTTCTGATTCTTCTGGCAGGCAGCTTATTTACATGTAGTTGAGATTTTGAAATTCCTGCTATATGGCAGCACTTCAGACAACAACCATAAGTAATTGTGGTCACATACATGGATAAAGGCCATTGTCAGCCCTATTAGTGTCAGTCAGTGATGCACACTAAAAACTAAATGGCTCTTTAGTTAGTCCCATTTGTTCCGATGGCAAACTGAGGAGTTAGTTAATGGTTCCTGGAAAGTGTTTTGAGATCTACTAATTGAGAACTCTACCTAGGGCTAGATAATATTTTTATTACCATTATTAACATTAATTATAATAGTAAAAAATATAGCAGCATCCAGCCCGTATGTATGCCAGTAGGCATCTAAGTGGGGATCCCACCAGCACACCTATGTTCATGACTAAGTAGAAACAACATAATTCATTGTGAAGGTCTTGTGGTTTGAATGTCTGCTAACTTTGAAAGCATCAGATATCAATTATACAAATGACCCTTAATCCTCTATTTCATCTCCTCCCAATCTTTTAAAGATTAATCTGAAGATGCAGCTGATGTTAGAAATGTACTAATGCCAAATTGTGGTACTCAAAAAACAAGACTGAGCCTGCTGTGCTAAAGGAGAGAGAACTGATGTTCAAGTTCTTATCAGCACACAGAAAGGAAAGAAAATGAGGCTGCTAGAAAACATTTAGTTACTCAGGCAATGGTAGTTTTTCTCTGCACCACAGCAGCAAAAGTAAATTCAAAGGGAAGAGGGAACTCTCAGGTTTGGATTAGTGAAAGAGCTATAGGGGAGCTTTAATCAGCCAGACCTGGATCTCTTATTTTCTTTCTAGCTCTGTGATCCCAAACTTTTACCTATAGCTTCACTCCTTGTCTGAGGGAAGGCAGAATGCAGTGTGAGTCAGAACATTTGTCATGGCATTAGGAGAAATCTTTGCTGGGGATTTACTACAGGCGTGGATGTGTGTTTGCACATTTATCTGTGTGTGGCACCTTGGACATGGTTTAGCGGTGGACTTGGCAGTGTTACGTTTACAGTTGGATTTGAAGATCTTGAAAGTCTTTTCCAACATAAATGATTCTATGACCTATTTATCTTTCCTACATTCTTGATTTCTGGCTATGTAGCATTAGCACTTCCATGTGGTTTTCCATGACAGGCAGTACTGAAGTGCTTCCATTGAAGAGAGCTCTTCTGCTTTGGGAGCCAGAGGTCTGTTGGTACAGAGTGCCTGTACTCACTTCTCACTGACACTTTTGAGTTGTTAGTGATTTTGGACTAGGAGTTATTTTTATTAAATACCAGTGAGCTGTGCAGAGCTTCTGTTGCCTGAGCTCACTGAAGTTACTGAAGGCAGTTTAAACAAACATTTCTTCCATGCCTTTCCATTTGTTGCTTTCCTTTCTCTCCCTTATTTAGAGACTCCCTGTCCTTATACCATCTTCTTTCTCAGTTCTGGGGAATCTCTGTGGCCCCTCAACCCCATTTTCAAGCTCCAGGGACATGGTGTTTGTAGCCCCATTTCTGTTTTGACTGTGTTACACTCGTTAAACACAGTCCATTCCTTCTTTTCCTTCCCGTATTTCCTTCTCTACCTACTCCCTCTTGCTTTCCATCTGTGCACCCCCTGCCAGCCCTGCATGTGCCACTGCACAATTACAGTTTCTCCTGGCGGAAGTAGAGGGTGTTCCTGAGATGCTGGCCCTGGTGATGGGCTTCGTCTTGACACTGTTGAGACAAGGAGGCACAAAATCACTAAATGAAATATAAACCTTTAGAATCAGTTTTAAGTAATGTTAAGTTTGATGGTTTTGCAACAGCAGCAATGGAAAACTACTGAGGTACATGATTCACAGAGAAAAAAAATTAGAGTACAGCTAACGAACATACTGAGAGTTCTTGTAGAAGACAAACCATTGTAGTTGACGTAATTTTAGGTCCTTATGACCTCTAAGAAAAACAGGATAGAAAAACAGGATGTAGGGGTAAGGAGTATCTGGGAATAGCAGGTGTCCAGGATGGGCTGCAGCTAAACTAACTGACAAGTAGAAGGACAGGATGATTGCTATGTCTGTAGTATTAACAAACTAATTAAGCTGGTATGAGCATCTACTGCACGTGCTCCAAAGGCTGCCAGAAGTGATGAAGATTGTTGGAAGAAGTAATGACCCTCAGAAACCACTACCACATTTCTGTACGCATGCAGGAAACTTTCTGGAAAATGATGTCATCTACAGGTAGCATCTTACATATGTATGTATGCCCAGGGGCTATATAAGAACGGCTTGTGTAGCAATACAGGAGCACAGGTTAGGAGGAGCTATCCCTGTGTCTCCCGGTGCTGCAATAAAGAATACCTGCTTGTCAACATGAAACTCTTTTGGTGAGTTTGTTCCTGGAGTTTTCTCAGAGCCACTGTCAGCCATGAAAGCAGAAGGCTGCACAATGATTTGGAAGGACATTCAGAGAAGCGGCTAGAGGCTATGGCAGCTGCAGCCTTTTCTATGGAGCATGCTGTGATGGGCATGGAGCATGCTGTGATGGGCATGGAGCACACAGCTAGCTATGGAGTGAGATGCAAACTGTGAGTAACCTGTTTACTCTGTGGCACATCTGATGAAAGGCTGTGTGGGCGCGACTACTTTGCTGCAGTTCAAGTCCTTTTCTGTGTGCATGTCACAAGGGCATGGTGCTTTTTCCAAGGACAGGTATACCTGTGCGAGCTCTGCTTCCAGAGAGACACAAACATCTTTTGTGTCCACTTTCTTCCACTGTGCTTTTTTAACTGTCACCAGGATGGATGAGATTTAGCCAGCTGTTCCCTCCATTTCAAATGTTATTGTGTAATGAATTGACAAGAATCAACCATCAGACAGAATAAAGCACCTTGCTTCACCTGAGTGATTATAAATTGTGTACACTCCAGATATCATCCCTGACCAGCACAGTGTTTGACATCATAGAATCATAGAATAGTTAAGGTTGGAAAGGACCTTGAGATTGTCTAGTTCCAAACCCCCTGCCATAAGCAGGGACACCTCACACTAAACCATGGCACCCAAGGCTTCATGCAACCTGGCCTTGAACACCGCCAGGGATGGAGCACTCACAACCTCCCTGGGCAACCCATTCCAGCATCTCACCACCCTAACAGGAAAGAACTTCTTCCTTATATCCAATCTAAACCTCTCCTGTTTAAGTTTGAACCCGTTACCCCTTGTCCTGCCATCTCAGAACTCCATTTTTTGCTGGAATAAGCATGATTTCTTTATTCTTCCCAAGCACAGTACAATGCCAGTACAGTTGAGCACTTCAAACATTTTTGAACTTTGTCTTTAGAAAATCCCAGACAGCCACATTTTTCCCAGAAGTGATAGTGAATATAAATTTCAAAATTATCTTATCATTTTTTCTAGAGGAGGGTAATACGATCTCCTTTGATGCTTGAGCAATTTTGCCAGCACTGATTAAAGATATTTTAATTAGATTTTTAGGAATTACTTCAAGCTATAAGAAAACATGATTTCTTTATTAAATTTTGGATAATTAAATTGTATTTTGAAAATCCTTGTAACCTACAGCTCTTCACTTGTGAGCTGAAAAGGTCAATGAATTGTACAAATGAGAAGCTGACTTCACCATAGAAATGCTTTTACAACTAGTATTAAATGCCCAGGACCTGGAAGTACTAAATCAAATGTAAACTTTAGCTCCAAATTCATTCTGTTGTGTGCCAGAGTCACTATAATGCTTATGGAAATAAGTTTCTCAGTTCTGAAGAGCTAGCTGAGCAATAAAATGGCAAAAGAATGATTAATGCAATAAGTAGAGGATAGAAATCAGGACATGAATTGCTAACAGCACAAAGCAGAATTCTTTTTCCTTGCATAGGTATAATAATTGGATCAAAGCTATTTTTAATGGCATCTTGAAAGGTATAAAAAAAGTGTAAGACCTCAAGCTGTTATTAGGATCGAGGAAGACAACCACCTCAAGACCCATTTATGTCTTTGAAAATTTTCCAGCTTGTAGACAAATCTGCTATCAGGAACAGATATAAGATGGGAAAAGCTGGAGCAGCCTTAGCATGAGGTGGCATAGCACTTTCTCATGCATCACTCCATGTGATCAAGGTTATGTGGATGTACAGCCTATCTATGTCTGTGTCCCCCAACTAAGAATGAGGTTGTATCCAACTTTGGACATAATACTGGTTCTATCACTGAGGTAATTTGAAGTTGCATTGCTGCAATCCCATAATATTTAATTTTTATGCTGTGTCTGGTAGCTTCCACTAGTGCAAAGTTCACTTTGGCTGCACTGTTTTTGGAAGGGCTCAGTGGAGGTTGCTCTCTGAAGCTGGTCAACTTGACTGTTGCCTCTAAAGGAAGATGTGGTGCTTGGTTGCTAGCAGGAATCAAAATTTTCTCTCTTAATGGCACAGGGACCACAATTGTATTTGCATCTGAAAGAATAGCTTAATATTTCATTTTAAGCAGTCACTTACATAATCTGTTTATGCTGTAAACCCCTCTGTGGCCTTCTCCCTGCCCCAGGCTGGCACTGGCTCTGTTCAAGAATTCTTGTCTCTGCTCTGCATGGATCAAATGCTCACCTTGGCTCACACTGTTGAGGAAATTGCCATACAGGGAGAAAGAACTATGTGAGGTTTCCAGAAAGATAAAAAATGTGAAATTGCAGATAGAGGGAAGGCTGTTGAGACAGAGATTGAGAAGGAAAAAAAAGCCATTGTGAAAAGGTCTAACCACCTACAGGAGAAAAATATGGGGGAGTTTTTTGATTACTGGGTGAAGGAAGCAGTCAGTTGGGTCATCATTTTCATGAGATGTAGATGTTGATGGAAGATGTTAGTGATGAAAAACAGAAACTCAGAAATGTTGAGGATCTGCCAGGCCAGTAAAGTCTTTAAGCAGGCATGGAGAGCATTGTGCTAAAGCTTAAAAGCACCCATTATACATTCTAGCTATCTTTTATGCTTTTTGGTAAAAAAAAAAATTATTTTTAATTTAAGCAAAATATATTCTACTTGTAGTGTCTCTCTGGATGTGGCTAAAGATGTTGGAACAACCTGACCTGAGTGGGGGTGCGAACACTTAGAAGCTGGCCATGAATTTTGCTGATGATCTGGATACCTGGAATGAAAGCCATTCCTCCCTTGGATCATTTGTAAAATGTTCCTATTGGTAGCCGCCCTCTTACTACTGTGTTGGGATTGGGCACTGAAGTAATGCAGTATTGTTCCTGCTTCTCATTTGAACACCTGAAGCTTTTAAAGAAGCAAATAGATGACAAAGATCCTGATTACTAAGGGCAAGTAATACATAAAGAAGAGTGAGTATTTGTTGTGTGCAAATAACTTTTGTTAGCTTTTGTAAGTATTTGCTAGGCAAAAATGCATCATGTTATTCCTAAAATATTTGTCCACTCTGAACTCATGTGTGCAAATGTTCGCTTGAGAGAGAGAAAGCAGCCTCTGGAATTTATACAGAAGTTTGCAACTGATGTTGTGATCATATAATTCTGATTCTTTTCTATTCATTGCAGAATGGACAGTAGTGCTCCTTATAAATGCTATCAGGGCATCTGCAAACAACAACTGATGATTGCTTTCAGTGGTTTCAGGAGTTTGTAGTCACTAATGAATATACAATTCCAAAGCTGTATTATATCTATCTATGATTTTTCTCTTTCTTAAACATGAAAAATGGGTAATGGAGGAACCAATAAGCATCAGTATATATAAAGAAACAAAACGTATTTATTTCTGATCTTTGCTGTTTAAGACTTATGTTTTATGTGAAAACTCTTGGGTTTTTTTTGCTGAATTTACAACAGTGGTGGTGGTAAAGGGTGTATTTATCTTTAACAAGATATTATATGTTGTTTTAAATGAATCAGCCCAGATATTTATTAATCAAAGTGAAGTTTCAAAATTAAAGTTTTTGATATGGCATCCTTACAGTCAGCTCGGTCATTGTTTGTGCAGAGAAATACCCACTTCGGTAAAGCAATATATCTATGTAATATTACGAGACATGTTATGGACAACCTTTTTATTTGGAGCGTGTCCATAGAGAAAATAGGATGTACCCATTAAAAGCATTGGATCACCTTTCCTGACAAATGTATTGCTTTAAATACATTCATTTTACTAAACTGTGTATATTGAAGTATGCTATTGGAGTATGCTATTTTTTCCAGATGTGCAATAGATGTTTTAAAACATCGGTTAGAGGTTTGTAAACAGTATAATTGAGTTTTAAGTCAGAAGTATTATTACTGCAGTGTTAAGAAGGATTTGTATGTCCAAGAGTGAATAATTAATAGAACAGCTGATACACAGGGAAGATTACACTGTTTAAGAGTATTTGATACATGATACCAAACCAAACTTTTCCTATAGCTATCATATGCAGAGTCTTCAAAGTTTGTCAGGGGTGGATTGGAACTTGTCTTCTAACAATTCACCTCTGTCAAGTAGGTGTAAAAGGTACAGAATTAAATTGAAAACATAGAGAATGAGCTGCGTCAATGTCTGTTATTCCCCTTGCAGATGTATGACTTTATTTTACTGTGATTCCACCTCACACGGCAGGTTTGTATAGTCTAACTTAGATACGTACCCAAGAATGTCTAAGCTGAAAGGAAGGCTAAAGCTTGACTAGTGTAAAGCACTGATGCAAATCCATGTTTAGCCTGTTTTCTGCACTCTTATCTCATGTTGCAGGAAATCACCACAGAAAGACATTGTTTTACACGAGAAGAATTCATGCCCATGTAGTTTTCTTTTCTATATCTGTCACATGAACACATACAAAATTCTCACTGAAAGGCTTTATGTTCTGTGAAATGTTAGATAGAGGACAGACATAGTACCTCTGCAAGGCTGTCTTTTATTGAGGGGCCTTGGAGCAAAAAGTTCCATCTTGATTAAAAGAAGACAGGACAGCTCACTGAAAATTTAAGCTGTTGGGCTCACATTTGGGCTGTTCTTCCTCTCAGGAGGCAGCTGTAATATGTCCCTTTTGCCCACCCAAGTCTTTAATTTGCGCAGATGTTCTCATTCACCCAATGTAGTTGGGTTGGCATGGTTTAGTGTGAGGTGTCCGTGCTTATGACAGGGGGGTTGGAACTGGATGACCTTAAGGTCCTTTCCAACTCTAACTATTCTATGATTCTATAATTCTATGTTGTGAAATACTCATGTTGAAGAGCTATCAGAGTCTCTGATGTCTACTGGTGACTTCATGACATGGTGTAACCTCATGATATTCTGATTCCACTCTGTATATAACATAGGCAAAACCAAACTGAATTTTGTACTATGATTCTCCTGTATTTTTGCTCCATTAAAAGTGCTCAGTTATATTATCACCTGTTTTCTAGTTAAGGACAGATAAGAAGACATGAAGATAGTCTCTTTGTTCATGTAATTCACAGACAGCAGACGAGTATAAGTTCAATATAGAAGAACTATATTCACTTTTCCATAATCCTTTCATTGGAAATTGCACTACCTGTGTAATGGGAGAAGCAGAGATCTTAGAACAATGCAGTTGGTGATTATGTAATTGAAAAATGTGTCATAGTATGTAGACATAAAGGGGAGACAGTATTGTTGCCAAAATAATTTCAGTTCTTTAGTTTTTCCATGGCTAATTTTTTGTCCCTCACCCCGATCTTTTTAAAGCTCTTTTCTCCCCCCATACTTCTGATATTTCTATATTTACTATGTTTGTAATGAGGAGTTGTTGGGCAAATCACCCTCCCTTCCTTTATTTTTTATTTAGTATCATGAGATTCTTCCAGGAATTCATGGAGTGAAGCAGTCTCCTGAAACTGAAGTTAACATCTCTGAGTACTCTCATTATATCTCTGTGATTTCATTAAACCATTTCTAACATCTTTTGGTGTTTGTCAGTCTCTTTTATTCAAACATATTGGTATAAAATTCAGCAAGTCAGTATTTGTGTTAAAATAAGCTTAATTTTTGAATACAGAGGCACTTATAAAATATCAAAGTATTTATCTAAGATTGAGTTTAAGTAAGTGATGTACTGTATCCATGTGGCAAATATGCTGGCGTCTGCTTTTATAGAGTTCTTTGCAATTTCAGAATAATCTTTAAAGAAGTTTGGTTAAATCATTTCAGCATAAGTTTGTACCTCAGTGCATAAGTATTTTTTCTTCTCTAAGTGTGGTATCAGCTACGTTCTTTTGAGATTAAGGAAATTATCATTGCAGACAACACAGACAGATGATTTTACAATTTCATTGTGTATTTTCATTGTGCTACTTAAGTTTCATCACAATTTGATGTCATAGTTCAACCATGTCTTTTTTGTTAGCAAAACAGAAACAACTCATCTTCAACACTCACCATGTGGCAAAGATACTGGTATGCAAGAAGGCATTATTCAAAGTAGCATTTTATGCAGATCATGCTCGTCTGTGCAACTGATTTAATCACATGTGTTCTTTCTTGTCTACAATGAAACATATCTTTGCTATATGAAAAAGCTTGGTCTCGTTTTGACAAATCCATGAGGTGAGTAATCTAGTTTTGGGACAAAGTTGTTTGGTTTCTCTTTGTGTTTTCTGCTGACAGTTGCTTTTTGGAGAGAGGAGGGAGACTTTAAAAAATTGAGAGCTTTTGTGTACTCTTGATGCAGAGGAGGCTTTTTATTATTTTAATGCATTTGTTCAAGAATGGATTTATTGTTGAAACCCAGGAATTTCTTCTTCTTTCAGGCTCATCCTTAAAGTATTTTTACATTTTTCTGCATGTAAAATGGAATAAAACTACTTTAGAGATATATATATATCTCGATTTTGCTTTTTATTTAAACAGTTGCATCTTTTAAGCAGTTTACATTATGACATGTGTGCTAAAATGAAGGATGCATGGCTTTGACAGGTTTACCTTGCTGCTCTGCTCATCAGAATGGTTTTATTACTTTCCATGGCAAATTCTGCCTTTCTCCTTCTTATAAGAATATCTCCATTTGTTCCTGCAATCCCAAGATCACTGTCAGGAACACGGTCCGAAGCACACAGCCACTGAGATTTAACTGAGGCAGTTCTGCTATTGTATGCTGAAAAGTCCTCATCTCGTCATTACTAATGAATCTTTTGTACTTCTGCTTTTAAACGATTTTTTTTTTTTTTCAGCAAAAAAGAAGACGAGAAAATGTCTGACAAGTGGGGCCAAGGCTTTATGTTTAGCAGTGCTTAGCATTCATCGAATGTAACCATCTGCAGAAACTAGTTCTGACCTGTGATGGTCCAGGTTCCACAGAGGTTCAGGCAGACACTGGAGTGTCAACGCTCAGGTCTTGGAGATACTTCACTCTCCCTCGCCTATGAACTGGATAGTATCTTCAGTTGATGCTAGCATTTAGCTAGGATCATAGAATCATAGAATAGTTAGGGTTGGAAAGGACCTTAAGATCATCTAGTTCCAACCCCCCTGCCATAAGCAGGGACACCTCACACTAAACCATGCCATCCAAGGCTTCATCCAAGCTGGCCTTGAACACCACTAGGGATGGAGCACTCACAACTGCCTTGGGCAACCCATTCCAGTGCCTCACAACCCTCACAGGAAAGAATTTCTTCCTTATATCCAATCTAAACCTCCCCTGTTTAAGTTTGAACCCATTATTCCTTGTTCTGTCATTACAGTCTCTAATGAAGAGTCCCTCCCCAGCATCCCTATAAGCCCCCTTCAGATACTGGCAGGCTGCGATGAGGTCAATGAATCTAAGGTACATTATCTTTGCCAGTTTTCTATCTTGTTATTTAGGATACCGATTCCAACTCAAGTTACTTAACAAAACCTGGGTAATTTAATATGTTGTGTGATTAGGATGTAAACTCGGAGACTGACTGAGCAAGGCAAGCCCATGGGCACCACCTACAGAGGACCTGTGGGTGGTACTGTAAGTTAAGTAAGGAACACATAGGCACAGTTCCTTTCCATTTTGAGTTGGTGGTTGGAGGCTCATGTACCAACAAGTTTCAGGGACTAATGCTGGTTCCTCTGTGAGTGGTCTAAAGCAAGATGGAAACCTAGATTTCCAGACACATTCTCTATTGCTCTTATCTCCTTTTTTTCCTGAGAGGTAGTAGGCGCAAGCTGCTATTTGTCCAGGTAGTCAATATATTTTGTTTGCCCCTTTGAGTTAGGACAAACTGGAAGGTGAATAGATGAGGATTTACAAACTTGCAGTAGCGCACAAAATAATTTGAGAAGTAATCCCTTTAAAAAGAAAATTTGCAGTCCAAAGATACATTAGTTTCTCAATCTTGTTTTGCAATTTGAGGAATTCTAACTGCCTGCCTTTCCTTACTTCCCAATGTCCATATTTTGCACTGGCTTGTTGTCTCCTGTCCAATAGTGTCAGGTGCCATTAGATGTAAATTTGAAGATTAAGTCCATTTCATAAATATAGATTTTTTTTTCTACTCTGGGATTATGGTAACTGTTTCTTCCTTTTTGTAAGTGCTCGTTCTGCAGCCTTTCTGTGATTATCTGGACTCTATAGCTGGCTGAATGTGTAAAAGTGAANTAAGTCCATTTCATAAATATAGATTTTTTTTTTCTACTCTGGGATTATGGTAACTGTTTCTTCCTTTTTGTAAGTGCTCGTTCTGCAGCCTTTCTGTGATTATCTGGACTCTATAGCTGGCTGAATGTGTAAAAGTGAAGTCCATTTGGATACACCTTATTCATCTTACTAGCAAATTCCCTGGTCTTCCTCTCATTTAAATTTAGTCCTCATATCTTACAGTCCTTCCTTAAACAGATGGTTCCATTTAGCAATAGAACACAACCTTTTAGGTCCATTTAGAGTCCATTCAGCCATACTTCTTTGCTACAGATTTATCTAAGCTGTTTAGTTCCTATTATAACTCCACTCAGGAGCTTCACATGCTTCATTTCTTCTCCCTTATCTCACTTATCTTTCTGGGAACATAGGGTACAAAATGATAATTGACTCTCCTGCTGTCTACCTCCTCCCAGGCTGTGCAACTAACTGTACCCTCCATGGCCCAAAGCAATTCAGAAGTCAATTGTGTTTATTAATTTATACATAGCAATCACATTTGTTTCCTACAAAACACTGGATCTTGAATTCATTGCAGCAGTTACCCGAATATAAGCACAAGGGAGATTATGAATCAGGTTGTGCTTCGGTGTCTGCCCAGACTCAGATCCAGGGCAGAAAGGTGCTGGGGGCAGTTTTGCAGAGTTGGCTGTTGGAAAACCTCCTCAGAAGAGCTGTTACCAGCTGCTGCTGCTCTGGGTTGATAGGTTGCCCACCCACTTCCTACTTCTGCTCCTCCTGACCGCAGAGTGCTCTGCTCTCTGCCTACTGGTTTGGGAGGGAGTGTAGGAAAGGACCTGTTCTCCCAGTGCTACCCTCCACTCTTTCACCTGGGTCTGCACTCATCCTACCTCCTGGCCCTGGAAAAAAGGATTTTTGGTGTTTGTTTGGCAGCCTAATGCTGTCCCATATACAGTATCCTTTGCCAAAGAGGTCTGCTCCTCATCTGCTGCTTTGTGAAAACCCTCCACTACTATGTGAACCTACCTCTGGTGGATTCACAGCTCTCTCCTAGGACACACGATTTTAGACCACAAGAGAGCAGCAGTGCACAGCCATCTGACCGCCTTACTGGATTTTACTTTTACTGTATGCCCTGATTAGATGTAACTGAAGGATCTGATTTTCAGGCAGTGCTGAACAGCCAGATCTCACAGGAGAGTTCGAATGAACTCTGGCCTAAAGCCTCAGGAAAAATCAGACCTGTAATGGCGCAGGGCAATCTTTAATTCTCAGGCTGGAGGTAGTTTTTATGAGCTACAGGTAAACTGTTGCATACAATCAGATCTGAAGGTATATATATCTTAATGGAAAATAAAAAATATACCCTTCCTTCCATTGATTAAATCTGTTTGCGTTTGTTGCAAACCTTTGCATGGCAACTATCCACTATTATTTTCATTACAGTTCAGGAGCTGTGGGAGAATTAAAGTAAAATCTGGACGTGGCTGCAAATAAAGCTGTTATATAAACAGCTGCTTCTGACACTCAGCCAAACAATTGACTGCTGCATCGTGGGGCAAAGCTAAGTCCATGTTTCAAATAAAAGAAGCTTCTGGCATGAGTGGCTGTAACCTAAGGCTCTGAGATTGGGATGACAGTACTTTCAGCTCCACTTGCAGATGGCAGGAAGGTTAATGGACTATAAACTGCAAACCTCCCCCCCAAAAAAAAACCAAAAAACCCAAGACCAACTATGCACAGAAGTTTCTTTTCCATCAAGAACTGTGGTAGGAATTTTGGTGGGGCTGAGAATTTGGCTGCTTAGCATTAGTGTATTAAACAATGAATTAAAGAAATGGTTTGGGAGCTGCCAATCTTCAGGAAGACCCAACAGCTGTGCTTGAAGAATCAGTTCTACAGCTGTGCTGCTGCAGTGGTGTTGTGGCAGCCTGATGATTCTGAGGGTGTGTGACACCAGGGGACACTTGTCTTATGGTGCAGAATACCTGTGGCATGAGCTTCTGCATGTGTGTCCTATTTAGGGAGGCTGCTGCTGCTGAGGTTTGAGATGGAGTCTGGGAGCTATGTGGCTCAAGGGCACATGCTGTACTGTCTTAGTGTTCACATTTTCCTTGTCGTGGCTTTGGTCAATGGCCGATACTCCTCTCTAGGCAACACACAGGCACAGGTGTATGTGTTCCTACAGGAGAGGATGCTTTTTGTTTGTGACAGAGGATGTGTCCTGAGATGTGTTGATCAGCGAAGGAAGAGCTCTGGCCTACTTGGTCAGGTGCATCTGTGAAGCCTTGAATTTTTCCCAGACAGTGGAGAAGCTACCTGACTTCCCTACAACTCAGAAATGTCCCTCTGAATGGCCACTGTTTGCCCGGGATGCTGTGGCTCTGAGAGATCAGATTCAGGATCACTTAAGAGTTTAATTTGCTGAGATCAAATTTAGGATCACCTTGGACTTTTGCTGTCTCACAGAACAGCTGTGTCAATCATTAACCAAACAGCTTCATGCTTCATCCAAAACCGTTAGCAGAAAAATGCAAGGAAATCCACTGCATACCTGTGTATCTTAGTTGGGCTTCTATACATTTCCTTGAATGAGCCACTCCTACAGCCAGTTTGACTTCCAGTTAGAGCTTCTGCCTGTCAGGCAACACCTTTCCAAACCTTATGAATCTCAGTCAGAAACAGGCTCACCTCTGCTCAAAATGAGGCCAAGGGTTCAGTGTTCTTGCCTGGCTGCTTGGCTGCTAAGCGAGTGTACTATGACAGGAAAACACAGGTTCAGTATGGCTGTTAATGAGGTGAGAGATCTCTACCCTTCAGCACTCAGCTTTAAACATCTTGGTTTTCCTGTTGAAAAAGATCCTAGGATCACAAGGTAATCAGCCTTGCACATGACAAAAAAACCTTAGTTTTCTGTGCAGATGTATCCCTGGCCAATTTACAGCCAGTTGATTTTGTCTGTGCACTGCTTATTATCCTTTAATTCAGATAATTTTCCTCCCTCTCAGATACCCCTACTAATGTATTTATAAAAGCTTATCATAGCCCTTTTCAATAGTTGCTTTGCTAGGCTGAGCAGATGAAAGTAATATAACCTGTGTCTGAAGATATATGAAGTACTTTCAAAAATTCTCCACTTTTGTAATCATTGTGGTGGTGCTTCTTTGAGCCAGTTCCCATTTGAATTCCTCTTTCATAAATATAAGTCAAAGGATATCGTGTCTTTATAGGGGATTTTCTGTTTGTCTTACGTCACTGTGAAATAAAATACTTATTTTCTCAGAACTACTGCTGTGCTCTTTCTTCTTCTTCCATTTTTTTTAATGCTATTTTGACTTCTGCTTCTGTGTCACTAATGATATATCCTTGTTCCCCTCCATCTCTTTTTAATGTGAGGGGTAAACAAAGTGTCTTATTTTGGGAAAATACTGCTGCAAAAAGTTGATAGGAAAGGAAAAAAAAAATCAAAGCTCTGCCTATTTTGTGTCATACTTGCAGTGACAGAATTAGGACACAACTGAGCAATCTAAAGCTTTTTTCACATTTTCAAAGTAACCTGCAGCATTTTGTTTTGGCATAGAATATCCAGTAAGTATTGTCATGGTAACTATTTGAAGACTCTACACTGTATAGTGTTTGGGTTTACTGGTATCACTTTAATATAGTAATATTAAAAATAGTTGAAAGAATACCATCATTGCAAAACTTGGATCATTTAAATGATTCATGATGGAACTGAGAAATAGATTCTTTGCTTGCCGATCTGTGAATAGTCCAATTGAGAGGAGCAGCGGGCTAGGTGTGAGTGCTATCCTCAGTTAGCTGGGGATCTGAGTGGTCAGCCATCTTTGGCTCTCTTCGTGTTGGTTAATAAACCATCACTTGATTCTGCAGAAGGTCTAGTGTAACAACATGATTAAGATCTTACGTTGTACCATAGAGGAAAGTATCCTGATGGCAATGGACCTCTTGTCTAATGGCAGAAGCATAGTTAAAGGTAGAACAGGAAGGCAGGCAAGAATCCCTCTTAATCTCTGAGGTTAGCCTAGTTATAAACGTTTTTGAGTTCACCAGTAAATAGGCCCAAGTGGGAGGTGACATGTCAGGAAGTGTGGTCAGAAATAGATGCAGTAGACGGAGGGTGAAAAGAGGCAGCAGTGTGACTCCATGTATTTTGGCAGGTATGAATTTCTGTGTTTTGGAAGGTATCAGCCTATTAACTTTGAGAAAAGCCTGGGGAGATGAAATACAAAATGGGAGGGTATAAAGGTAGATTGTTTTGCATCTGGCAAGAGCTGTCCTTAAATGTTATTCCTGAATTTTTGCAAAACGCAAAATTTCAGAGATGTGATTTTGTGTGGCAGGAAATTATAAGGTGGTCTGAAAGACACCGAGTGCCTCCTTTAAAATTCAGATGCCCTCCACAGTCATTAACTCCCAGAAATTTAATAGAAATGGATTCCTTTTACAGATTTGCAGGGTCATATCTTCACACAAATTAATGTTTCATATCAGTTTTGCACAAATATGGAAATCTTGTCATCAAACACTGCATCTTTGTCACAGAATTCTTTTGCAGGGATATTGTATGTTTTATGATGTGAGAGATTTCTTGGATAGCTCTAGAGGTAACACTAAGGCAGCATTCGCGTACTTTCCTTTTCTTGCACTCTTTAGACTCGCTGTGTTCTAAAATGGCTTAAAATGTTTTGATCCCCAGATCATTGGTGTAACTGTCTTGTTTTATCTGTGGCAGTTATAAGCTTCTTTATTTATTTCCTAATTCAGGCTCAGGTAATGTCAGATAGGGATTGTTGTACATATGAACCACAATAACAGGTTGGGTTTTATGGCTATTTTTGTCTGACAGGCTAGGTAAAATTAGAAAAAAAAATGGGGCTTCAGTAATTGCTGGTAATAAAGAAGAGTTAGGTTTTGGTTCACAATGATATCGAAGTACATGCTTAATTTCAAGCATGTGAGGAACTCCATTAAAATTGACTGCACAATTAAGTGATTGAAAGATCAGTCCCTGAAAAGCTTTTAATGTTTAGTGTGTAATGTAGAATTGCACAAGCTTCTGATAACTTGTCCTATTTGGATTGAAAATTGATCAATGAATATTTCACATTTATGCCCACAGGTTGTGCAAAGGCTGCCAGAAACAGCCTTAGAAAGTGAAAATAGTGTCTGGCATGAAAGGGAGAAAGGATTGTCAGTCCCAGCCCGAAGTGCTTAATTTTGACCTAATGCCTCACTAGAAGAAGGGGAAAGAACTAATAGGTCTCTGTTTTCACAAAGAATTTGATTGTCTCCCTATGGAATTTAAATGCCTTCTTGATAGAACACAATGAAACAAGTCTTCAAAATTTAACTGTCTGCAGATCCTACGAAGTGAAGAATTGGAACATTGAATTTCCACTCATTCAGTGATTCTTTATAACCTTATGACATAAGACTTGCCTGGAGACGTAAAATAAGAACACACTGCAATTGAGATAGTCTTAACAATGAGTCAGGGGACAAATGGCCCAAGAGTTTGTCTGTAGATCCCTGAGGGAGCAATTGTAAATATTCCAGATGTATAAAGGGAACAAAAAACATTCAGATCCCAGAACTGCTAAAATGTAATCTCAGCAAAAGTTAAGTTGGAAAGCAGAGAAGAGAGAAAAAAATGGAAACTGAGATGGGGAAAAGAACTATGTAACTGAAGAGTTCTCCCATGAAAGTTGCCTGAAAAAAGCGGTTAGGATAAGTGACAGTATGCCAGAGATTTCTCAGTGATGTGTTTTGTTACAAAAGAGGAGTGTTGAAGGATGACACCTCTAAGGCATCTTCCATGTGAATTACTGTACTGGTTTAAATGATGCCCTTGTACAAAACTCTACTTTCATTTTCATAGGATGAGATGTAGTTCAATTAATTTTATCCACCTATGTACAGAAATAATGGGGAAATTTGTGTTTTCCATGTGACATTAAGGCTATGCCATGCTCTTTATGCGACCTGAAATCTGTTAACTAATGGGAAAATGACTAAACACCACAATGACTTTTTGTATGGTCACATTGCAAGGTATAGACAAACTAACGCTTCCTTTGATCTTCTACATTTCATGTGTGTTACTTAAAGGCACCTTAAGTGGTATTCCTACTCCTTGTTAACTAAATAGTAAGATCTTTTTGCTTCTGATGGAATTCCTTTACCTTGCTAATAGCTGACTTCTTTCCCATCTCAAATATTAATTTTCCTGAAGAAGTAAGGCAGCAAAGTCTCAGTGACTAGAATGCTTTGATTTCTCTTTTATCTTCAGCTTTCACTTAAGAAATTACAAGTGGGTAACTGAGACATCTCAATTCTGTATCTTGTCTGAATCAAAATATAGTTTTGTAAGAAGGAGTGGTTTGTACAAAATAGATACCAGAACAACAGAAGCAATTATAGTCTTTGTTTCTATAATTTATCTATTGTGGGCTTGAATCTGGGGGATAAATTACACTTTGTTTTCTGTTAATGGTCAAAAGACAGCCCTCTCATCTGGGTAGGGATCAAATTCCGTCATGGCAATCAGGAAATCTCTTGCTGACCACTAAAAGCATTTAATATAGGCTTGAACCCTGGGTTTCATCTGATGAGCCTGATGACACTTTCTGTTGCCTCTGTGGTGGAGCATGGGCTTACCATCCCACTCATGAATTTTCAAGTGTGAAGTCCTCTTCCCTTAGCCCCATTTTCAAGCTCAGGTTAACAGCCAGGCACTGACCCTCAGCATTTTCAGGAACCCTGATTAGGGATCCTGTATCTGAGCCTTAGGGGTTTACAATACAGTGCAGGAAAAGCTAAGGGTTAAACAACGTAAATGGAATATAAATACAGCCATAGTGAATAATAATGGCCAGCTGTATGTAGGTTGGAGTGTAATAAATCCTATATTATCTAATATTCCAGATGGAGTCTGCAAACAGATTTTGTAAAATGGGAACACTACGTAATTAATAGATACCTGTATCACACTGAAGAGTTGATTCATTGCTAGAAACAGGGACATTATATTAATCTTTTTTACACCCTAGGATGAGCTAGTCAGAATATTCCAAGTTTAAATAAGGAAAGAAAGATATTGCCGTCTGCACAAATACATTCCTCTGTTACTACCTGTGGAAATGAAGGAAGAGCCAGGGAAACTCTCATGTTTTTTCACACAAAGTATGCATGCAGTGTGGGATGTCTGATTTGGTAGGAGTGCAGATGCACATATGCACACGTGTAAACACATATGCAGGGTTTCTGTGAAATTGCAGAGCAAAGCATGAAGCTATTGTCTTCCCTGTCAAAGCCTGCTGGTTCCATGCCATAGCTGCAGTGTGGACGCTATAGCATGATGCACAGTCTATGTTCCATTTAGAATGGGGCTACTTTGCCTGTGCACACAAGTGCACAAAACAATACTCTCTTTCAATGGGTTATTTGAATTTAGAAAGAGGGTTTGACTGACCTACCGTTCATCTCCTTATTCATGGCTTGGAGGATGGAAACAGCTACAGATTGATGGGTGACATGCAAAAGTACAAGTGATAAATTATCATTTATGCTTTCATATAATAGGCTTGCTAGAGCATTAAAAATAAAGCTAAGAAGAATAAAAACTATAGTATGGTTCATTTTCTTATGAGTGAGGACATAAACTTTAACTGCTAATTTCATATTCATTCGTGACTTCTGTGCTTGACTATAGATAATCTATCTTGTTGAGACATGATTCTGCCTTTGAACTCAACATCAAAACTCCTGTACACCTTACTGGGACAAAATCAGGTTCTGAGCATGGCTTTTCCCTACTAGCATATAGCTGAAGCTGTAAAAAAGTGTTTCTTCAACCTTAATAAACCACAGTAATAACCCTTTTTAGTTTTAACATGTGTGCTAATTGTGCTAATTAACTTACTGATTTCAAATCCTGATTGCTGTGCATTGGATAAGTATTAATGAACTAATTATCCAAAATCTTTACAGTTGAAAATAAATAACAAATAATTCCCTAAGTGATTTTGAATGCTGACTGAGAGTGATTCTTCCATGAACATCCCCCTACTTAGTCATGTAGTTGGCTAAATGATTTGATACAGTCTGCCATTAATGTGTGGGATCAAGTTAAGTGGTAGGACGTGTAGGATAAGATCTTAGTTAAAATAATATTGCTTGAATATTTTTATGAGTTAATCTATATTGTGGATGTAGAGAATGTCATTAATTCAAACTAAGTTTAATCACAGACTGCATTCAGCTTCAGTGTTTTCCTTCAGTTCTCTCAGCCTGAAGAGGACCCAGTGGCTACTAGCAGTTTTGCATAATAGCCATGTAATTACAAGGTAAGAAGAGGTTAATTCTTGGGGACCTTGTTGCCTGAATATTCTTACCTTCTTCTTTCTCAAAACAATCTAAGAAGTCACCTAGGGAAAGAGCCTGCAGAATTGATAGATGTGTATTTAAAGGTAAGAGCAGATTCAGAGAAGTATTAAAGCTGACATCACAGATCAACTCATGAAAACATGGTATTAAACTAAGGCTTTCCACAGAAACAATGAGGGCAAAGGTCTGTAGAAGTCAGCGACAAAATGGTATATTAGTCTCTATAAAGTCAGTTTTTCTGCCAATTCAGGATTCATTCCTACTGTTTTCTGTGCAGCCTCATTTAGAAAGTTTCTCACAGGAAGAATTATATAGGTTTTAACTAGCAAGCAATGGCTAACAAGCAACTTAAAGACATTAAAGGCTTAGTAAGTCTCTAGTCATAATAGGATTCATGTACCTTTTACTTACTTAGAAGTATTACTGGGGTTGCTCAAGACACCTAAGTCCTGTGTCAAATAGATGCAAGTTTGTGAGCACTGATGGCATGTTAGGCACTGGATAATTCTTAATCTTCAAGGAGCTCAATAGTTTTTTGAAAAAAAATCTTGATTGTTAGCCTTATAACAGAATCTTTGATTGAGTTTTTGATCAGCAGATAGGCTTGTAGTCTGTCTTATCCATAGCAAGTGGATAGCTGCTATGCTGGAACAGATTCTGGTATTTGGACTGAGGTTCCTGAAATAGGTATTTACTTGCCACTTGCAGCCACCACAGTGCAAGGAGGGACTAATGTCAGCTAAATAAGCACCACATGTTACAAGCTTTCCCAGGCTCTATGTTCTTGACTTCATAATCTTCATAGACACAAAGAGAAGACTACTAAAAACTTAATTTCTTGTTGAAGATATCTATTGTGCCTAAAAGAGTTGCTGGTAGATGCCTATCTATTTTAGCTTACCCATACATTGCTGTTGCCCATGCCAAAATAACTGTAGGAAGGCAGAGCACAATGAACATCTGAAAGAGTGCTGTGCAACAGCTAACTGGTGATACAGGGAGCTGTGAGTACATTTTGCTTATACATAAGTAAAGCTATATGATACTTCAAGGCAGGTACTTCATTCTTCTGCACTTTTGGATAGATCGAGATAAATACAAATTCTACTCAAATTAGGGAAATAATTCAACAGAGAAAAATGGCTGAGAGCTGTAAAAGACTGCACAGTTTCTGGTTAGCGTTGACTAAATCAAATGTTTTGACTCTGACGTGTGTTATGGTGAAATGCAGCTAAACTGAATTTCAAAGCATAAACATATTGGTATGGTTTAGGAATAAATAAAATTAATCTCCATGCACTTTATGAATTATTTCAGTTCAACCTGTGCATCTTATAAATTGAATAAAGCACAGTGAACTTGGATACCATTTGAAACATTTCAAGTATTTGCAAGTTCAGGGACTTACCTTACTTGTAATTTCCAATCTGAGTTAAAAGAATACTTAAGAATTTTTTTGCAGCTCACAAAGCATTTGCTGAAACAAAACTCCCGGTATTTTGTAGGGGGCTCCAGACAAATTGGTCAGTGTGACAGAAAAGATAAAGTATAGTCTGTGGCTCTTCAGGGAACTTAATGAGTGATAATGATTTGTCTTCAAGAGTATTTGGCTGTTTAATAACAACAGGTAAGAGAAATGTTATGTCTGACTCATTTATATTTATTTCTGATTTTGATCCTGAATGCATGTTGAATATTGGTTCCCAATATGATTGCTACAAGCAGGGAAATCAGCTGTATATTTAAGAGCAAGTATGGGTAAACAGACAAATGCAATTAAGACCATACATACTTTTCACTACTTGTCCTGAAATCCAAACCATGAATTTATACTTTTCTTTCTTCACTCTTATACCATTGATAACATTTAGTAGGATAAACTAGACCAAAAATGCATCGTAGGAAAAAAGATTCAGGTGAAAAGAGATGGAAGGGGGAAAAAAAGCATGTAAGGAGAGATGAATAAAAAAGTGTATGGTCCAAGCTCCCATGAAATGGCATCAAGGTGTTTCATGTTCTTTGACATAGGCAGAGAAGGGAGAGCAACTGTCATGAACACAGAATGAGGTGTTTTTCAAGGTATTCTGGGCAACAAGAAATCGTATTCTTTCAGAGTGCACATTCCAACATTTTGAGTCTTTGAATATAGTGCCCAATGCATTGGGTTGTTCTCCCAAATCAAGGAGATGGGGTGCAGACCTCAGAGCGGATGATATATGCCTATAGGAATTTGTATTAATCAGAATTTAGAGAACTGCGGTCTAAAGGAGCTGTAACTTTAAGGCGAGCTTTGGTTGAAGTGTTTTACAGTTTAGTCTGGATGTAATGTCAAAGAATAGGTGGTCCTGAAAACCCAGTGCTGGAGAAAATAATGAAGCTTTCTGGGCACTTGAAGATTATGAAAATCAATGTTGGTCACCACTGCTGTTTGTGAGTCTGCTTTAGCTGTGGATTTGACTGAAACTTGAGACCACAGATTACTTGCACAAGTGTTGTAAACATTCTAGTTTAACTCGTTAGAGTCCAATCCATTTTTACACAGCTAGGCTTTTGGATTAATAATTAAACTGAAAAATATGAATTGAAGAAAGCTATGTGGAGTCAAGTATTCCTGAATTTGTATAACTGTATAGCCTCAAACTTCTCAGTTTCTTTTTTTTTTTCTTTTGACACCAAAAAGGGAGATATTGAAATGAAACCTGTGAAATATTTCTATGCAGAAGTGCTTGGACAAGTCCTGATTTGTGTATTGCCTGTGAGCACTTCTATTCCTTACCCACAGATTTGCAATAAACATACAAGAGGCATGTAAATGTATTTTTTGGAGGAGATCCTGCAGAAAGGATTCCTTTTAGGACTGCAGTAATTTGTTTTATTTGGAGTGTGTAGGCTGTTGAACTACAGTCTTTGCTTTGATTCACTGGGTCAGATGTAAGTTACAAGAGGGAAAAGATATCCCCCCGCTTTTTTTTGCTTCCCCCCTGCCAAATAAAAACATGTTTCTTGTCTGATAAGATTGAATTACTAGAATGCATAAGCAAATTTAATTTACAACCAAAGGAATGCTAAAATAGAGGGAGGTCACAGTTACCAAAAATAAAATTTTCCATAAACATAATCATCATGTCTTGATGACATTTCTAGGTCTGCTATTCAGGAGACCTGGCAATTTACCGTGTAATGATTACATTGACATTTTCTGGATATTTGGACTAAATTATATAGAAAATTATGATGTAGTCTTCTCTGTGAGAGCAAGTTATTCCTTTGTCAGTCACGCTCTCTGTTAGTTGGTCATTTGTTTCATACTGTGCAGGGATGAGAACTTTCTTTTTTTGCTTTAGCTCATGTACCAGTGACATGAAGAGATAACCCTTGGATTTGATTCTAACTCTGCCTTATGTGATGTTTTCATTTCAGTTGAAGTTGACATGGTGTCTGTCTTTAAATGCACCTTCATCTTTCTGTCCTTATTTTTTAAACTTCTTACTGCATGCTTTTACCTTCTCGGTAGGGTTAATTACCTTTTGCCCCAGTGTTGTGGTCTAAGTCCAGCCAGTAACTCAGAGCCATGCAGCCACTCACTCACTCACTCACTCACCCTCTTCTTCCCTTCCTGCTCCCAGAGGGATGGGGAGGAGAATCGAAAGAATCTTCCCATAAATCCCATGGGTTGAGATAAGAACAGTCCAGTAACTAAGGTATAACACAAACCACTACTACCACTACCACTGCTACCACCAATAATACTAATACTAATACTAATACTAATACTACTAATAATACTGTTAAGGGAAATAACAAGGGGAGAAAATACAATTGCTCAGTACCCACAAACTGATACCCACCCACACTGACCAGAGCAATAATCTGGGCCTTCTGGATAACTCCTCCCAGTTTATATACCTGGCATGACATGCTGTGCTATGGAATACCACTTTGGCTACTTTGGGTCAGGTGTTCTGTCTCTGCTTCCTTCCAGGTTCCATGCCTCACCTCCCTGGCAGAACATAAGACTGAAAAAGTCCTTGTTGGGAGTAAACATTACAACTAAAAACACCAGTGTGATATCAGCACTGTTCCCAGACTAAAGTCAATAAACCCACAGCACTGTACCACCTATTAGGAAGGAGAAAAATGACTGCTACTGCTGAACCCAGGACACCCAGTTAAGATTCTTTCAGTTTGTTGAAGTTCTTTTTCTCTTTACTGTTTTATGCCTATCCTTATGTTACATTCCTTAGCCTGAACATAGAATCATAGAATCATAAAATAGTTAGGGTTGGAAAGGACCTTAAGGTCATCTAGTTCCAACCCCTCTGCCATAAGCAGGGACACCTCACACTAAACCGTGCCATCCAAGGCTTCATCCAACCTGGCCTTAAACACTGCCAGGGATGGAGCACTCACAACTTCCTTGGGCAACCCATTCCATTCTGGGATACGCTAACATGAATTTTGTATTTAGGGTATGACAACTTCTAAGTTTGTTGTAGTAAGGTTTCAGCTGGAGTTTGGTAGCCAATCCTGGGTGTTTTATTGTAAAGCAGTTGCTGATAAATTGGAGACAGCATGTAAGAGAGTAATAAAGAGAATCAGAAGTTTAAAAAATGATATAGGATGAATGGCTGAGCATTTGGTTTGCTTTATTCTAGAATAGAAATAGAGGGGGAAAAAAGCTGTTGAAAAAAGGGAACTAAAGACTGATCTGTTACTCCGCATGTCTATACCGTGTAACCTTGCAGTGGCAGACCCTGCAGGTTGATCAGTTGGAAAAGAGGTTTGCAGTAAAAGAACTGGGTCCTGGTGGACAAGAAACTGAATTTGAGCCAGTATTACCTTTGAAGTAAGGAAGATTAACAGCTTCTCAAGGGCAACATCAGGAACAGAACTGTGGGTCAGGGATGTGATCCTTGCACCATCCTGAGCACGGGGGAGTACACATTTGGACACTCCAATTCAGGGAGGTATGGACATACTGGGGTGAGTTGAGCAAATGGCTATGAAGATGCTGAAGCATCTAAACTATGTGGAAAGGCTGTGAGAGCTGAAACTGTTCAGCCTGGAGAAAAGGAGGCTCAGGGACATTTTATTCATGTGTGCAGATACTAGGTGGAAGGCAATAGACGGAGCCAGGAAAGAAGTAATGGGCAGAAACTGAAACACATGAGGTACTCTCTCAACATGAGGAAACACTGTTTTTTTTTTGCTCTCACAGTGACCAAGCACTGAATGGCTTGCACTGAAAATGATGGAGTCTTTATCCTTGAAGATATTAAAAGTCCAGGCAACCTGCTTTTGGTGATCCTGTTCTGGGCAGGGCAGTTGGACTAGATTATCTCCAGAGGTGCCTTCCAGCTTAGCCCATTCTGTGATCCTGCGATCAAACAAGTGCTGACACACAGTAGTGTAAGTAACCAGTCTCATTGTGGAATGGATTTAGTGCTCTGCTGCTCAGCATTGTCACTGCTTATGTTCGCTTGAACTGAAGTGTAAACTTTGTTTAAATTTTCACAGGACTGTTTCTCAATGAGACCTTCCTGTATTTGTGAATGAGATAGTCCTGCTTTCTTGCAGCGTGTTGTACTTATGAGACAAATTCCTTTTTGTATCAGTAAAGAAAATATTTTTCTAATGAGACCTAAGTCTGAAGATTTGCTCAGGAAATTTCCTCACTCAGTCTAAGCAGAGATCAATTTATGTTAGACTAAATGAAAGCTGATGCATGCCTCTGGTTACTCATTACCTCTTATGAGGATCTGTCTAATATTTAAAATTTAAACACTGGCTGAAGTGTATTTTATTTATTTTTTTTTTTTTTACTACCTGGACTCTTTATCCCAATAAATAAAGATATAAAGAAGCAATTTAAATTTTCCAAGGATAAAAGATTATTATTTTTAAATTTGGAATGCTAACAATACTACTGTATTGTGTAAATGCAAATGGTAATAGTTAAGAAAGTGTGGTAACAGAAAGTATCCTGCTTGAGAGTTCATTATTTGAATTCGTGAACTATGTGCACTCTTGCTTTGCTGCTGTGGAGCAAACTTGGTGAATACTAAAGCTCAGTGTGGGAGATAATAATTCCTGGTAGCTAATTTCTTTACTTTATTCTTACGGAGTAATAAATAACTAAAGTAGCTACTCACATGTATCAGTTTCTTAATCTTCCAAGGGCTATCTCCTCTGATCCACGCAATTTTCACCCACTATATTCTTTTATCTAAATTGTATCCAAGACCAGACTCTGCTATGGCTTTGTGCGCAGTATGCACACCTGGAGTCACATATATTTTTCATAATGCAGAGACTGACTACAAATTTTTTTCTCTCAAAGAATTTACTCAGTCTTGTTTTAATGTTTGCATGCAGATGTGTGAGCATGGCAATCCAGCTAAATTGTAGGCACAGGTTTTTAGGTAATCTGAGTGGATGTCATCAAAAGAATTGATGTTGTAAAAGGGGAGGAAAAAAAAATACCCAGGGACTCAGATGATGCTTAAAGGACTTTTCCTCCTGCACCCAGTTGTTACTGCCAGCTATGCTTTAGACCTTTGGAGTGACCTGTCCTGACTTGCTGTATCAGTGACTGCCAGAGGCAATGTCTGTACTCCAGTGGCTTAATTCCAACATAAGCTGTAAAACAAAGTGGGCCTAGAATTACACTACAATGAATTATACGGAAGAGTTCACTACCTGGTGGGTCTAGTCTGGCTTGATCCTGAGTAGTTCAAGAAGACTTCTTGAGTTATGTTTTGAAGGGAAAAAGACATTATAAAGTAGTGCAATTTCAAATCATGTTTTCAAGTTCTTTTTAGTGCCCTGTCTGAATAAGATATCAATCAGTTATAAGCAGCTATCCCTTTTGCCCTGCTACTGCATATTTTCATAGTTCAGTAATGTTTGACTAACATTTGTTTGAAGTTTTCTACCAGAGTTCCTCTTAATTGATTTAATTAGAAAACACATAGATATAGCTACAAAACTCTTTATGATCTTAACTGCTTCAGAGTGGTAGGCTGTCCTTAGTGCCCACAGAATGAACTTGTAGTGATGAGGAGCTGAGATGAGGAGCAATATGAAATTCCTGGCTAAAGATGTATGGTTTGCTTCTCTACAGCAGTCTCTTGAGGCTACGGATGTGGAACAGCTATTAAATTATGCTACCTTCTACAATGGTATCAACTTCAGTTTTTCTTTTGCCAGAGGCTGGAACTACAGGTTCCAGGCTCTGTGCAGTGTCTTCTGTCCTTTTCCTTGAACCATCTGTTCTTTATGTACAAAGCTTTGCTTCTTAGAAATAGTATTGTTGTGACTTCTTTGATTTATCTATATCCAATACTTCTAGTTTTCTTTATAAATTTATTTTAGCTTTTTCAACGTGATTGTGACTATGAAGTTCTCTTCAGTTTTAATTTTTGGTTTCTAGTATATTACAGTTTGGTGAGGACTCGCTGGTTGTATGTTAATATAGAAAATGATGGTGTTCCCTGATGAAGGCAAATCTTCATCTTTTACTACCTGATTTGGGCTTTCACCTATACTAATTTGCTAGTTTAGCAGATTAGTGCATGACTAAAACACACTAATTTTTCAACCACACTACACCCTTGAATTTAATACTAATGATAATAACTTAAATTGCTTCTATGGCTTGGAAATGTACAGCCAGTGAACTGTCTTGCTTAACAAGGAGAAACGTCACATGAATGTACCACAAAGATTTTTTTATTAGTCCTTAAAAATATAACATTATACATGCTGTAAAAAATCCACCTTAGAAATAGTATTAGATTGAAAAACACATAACTTTATTTTAATTATCTACTTGGAAACATACTGCAAACTGGTTTTAAAAGCCTATGGGCCAGTAAGAAGATAAGATGAACTGAATTCAAGATTACTGCATGTGCAGGTGCCTTGTGGTAACATGGAAAGGTCTGTCAGAAAATTCACATTGTCTTGGTTTTGGTGGAGGTTTTTTTTTTTTTTTGTTTTTTTTTTTTTTTGTTTTTTTTTTTTTTTGTTTTTTTTTTTTTTTGTTTTTTTTTTTTTTTGTTTTTTTTTTTTTTTGTTTTTTTTTTTTTTTGTTTTTTTTTTTTTTTGTTTTTTTTTTTTTTTGTTTTGTGGATTTCTCTTTCTGAAGAACTTTTTTCCGCTTTCAAAAGCATCTTCCTTGCTTACTCCTGGGATCATCTGCAGATCCTTTACTGGCTTTCTTTAAAGCACCACTATAGGCTCATGACCAGGGTCCCTAATAGTGTCTGAGCCCATCTCTTGTCTCAGCTCCATCTCAGTTTCCTTTCCTTGCCTGTGTTGTGCTGCCCAAAGCTGCTCTCACAAACCTGCCCCCACATATCCCAGTAAGCCACATCTTCCAGCACCTTCCTATCAAATACTTTCATCTAAAAGTCTTTCATACTTCCACCTTCTGAGAAGTTCCATAGTTTCTGAAAGGATTTCCCACTTTTCTTGCCCCTTACTAAATCATGGAACTAAGAGTAGACACATTTTGTACATTCATGGTTTTTTTTTCCTTTGGTTTGTTTTTTTTTTTTTTTTTTGGGTTGTTTTTGGCACTTCTGCCCTTACTAATTGTATTGTTTAATTTTATTTTTATGTTTTTTTTTGTTTTTTTTTTTTTTTTTTTTTGGGTTGTTTTTGGCACTTCTGCCCTTACTAATTGTATTGTTTAACTGGATTGCAAAGGTCTTCTAGGAAATGGCTGTATCTTCACTCTTATAACATTATAGCAGAGAAAATTAAATAAACCAAAATTACTCAAAAGAAAGAGAGTTTTCACACTATGAGATGTCCTTCAGAATGTCCTTCCTGTGGGAAATATTCACATATGTCTCCTTGATTCAGATTGAAGTTTATGTCATTGATTAATAAAATTTCTGGTGGACCCTGGTTTTCTGTGGTGGAGATCCCCGTTGTTGATAATCTCTTGTGATGGAGTCAGCAGCCTGGGAACTGACAGGAAAATCTTTGCTGACAGAATTTTGTTGTCTTGAGCTAAACTGAGATTCTTGATGACAGCTAAAAGCAAAGGCTCATTTGATTTTCTTTGTCCGTTCAGTGCACGGAGGAGTGGGCCAGATGACTTCTCTCTCTCTCCAATAAGACATTCAGAGCTGTAGAAATGCTATAGCAGTGAATGTGAAAGTACAAAATCCCGTTTGTTTCAGAGAGGAGAAGGCAATGTTTTCTTTCCCTTTTTTAGCAGTAGTAGTGGTGCGGTGCTTCTTCCAAGACTTTTGCTATACCTTATTCAGGGGAATCTTCTCCTGTTGCACAAACAATTGTCCCCATAGATGAAAATGAGATTTTTTTTTTCCCCTCAAAATTGACACTGTCTTAATGGTAAGGAGATTCTTTTTCTTTCTCAGAGTTTCATATTCTTTCACTGCCACAGGAGTGTTCTGCTTCTTTTGATTTAAAAGAAGTACCCATTTAACTACATCTCATGCTGGGCTCTGATGTGTTGATCTGTTACACCCTCAATCTATTGATTGTTCCTTTTCTTATGATTAGATTGTAGCCTACTATGGGGAGGTCCATCATCTTCATGGTTTGTATAGTGCTTTTTGTGATGGGATCCTGATCCATGATTAGACCTACTAGATCCTACAATAGCAGTAACAGTAACCAGACACTTTTACACCCACTGGCTGAAGCTCAGTTTAATGCAGTGTGTCATTGTGAAATCTCCTGATAACTCCCAGTGCAGCTTCAGAGTTGTTGTGGCAGCTCTGGCAACTTTAATTGCTGCTTATGAAAGCTTGTGGCTTTCTGATGCCTGCAGCTAGAACCAGCAGCAAATACAACTTAACGTAGCAGCTAATTAAAAGGAAGTACTTCAGCATGGTGCTGAGGGTTGGACTCATTACCTCTTAACTCAGGTTTTGAATAGTAGCTGCTAATTTCAGGCAGATACAAACACAACCACAATGTCATTTAGATATTGCATGAATTATTTGTTGAAATTGGTGGGAGCAATTTTAGCCTGTACAGAAGGCCACCAGATGTCAGTGTGGGCTTCTGCAATTTAATGTGGAATAATTGACTCAGTTTTTATCAGACAGAATCAGGAGGTTTTAATCTATTTCTTAAAGAAAAGTTCTATTTGCTGTGACTGAAAAAAGTGCAGTCAATTCTTAAATGCCTTCTCCAACTTCAAGTGAGTCAGCTATTACAGAGGAAAGAAAAAAATGCTGGAGAAATTTTATGCATTTTACACTGGACGTTTGCAGAAAACTCAGACTGGCTGGCAAGGTGGTAAGGAGCACAGATATTTTGCTGTCACAAAATGGAATGATAAATGCAGTTATCTGGACAGAGAGTGGCCCATGTCCTTCATTTACCCATCTTAGCTGTGCTATATAACCCCTGTGTCGGCAGAGGGGAAGGCAGCCTCCTGGTTTCAGCCCCTGACAAAACCTCTCCCTGCTGGCCAGGACCAAATCACACGAATGGCTGGACTCATAACAGAATTTAAATTTTATTCAATGATACTTTTATTTTTTTCTCCTTAATATTTCCCCTTCTTATTGATTTCCAAGCCAAATGTCTGTATTTGTTTGGCTGCACCAAGGTTACTTGGCCCTGGAGACCTGCCTGGTTCCGGGTGTGAGTGTTCATCTTGACATGTATTGGAATGAGACCTGGGCATGTACCGCTTTTGCCCTTGTGCATGCCACTTCTCACATCAAGGAAACCTTACTTCCCAAACCTGTGGCAACTGCAGCATAATCCCTGGATCCTTCAGTTTAGTGGATTTGGGGAGCAGGAGCACAAGGGATATCTTGACATGCTCAGGAGATAAACTAGGAATCCAATCTCTTTGAAATAAAAAAGATTGGAAAAAAAATTAATTCATATGAAACTGAAAACAGAAATTGACTCATTCCTCTCCAGTTCAGAGGGCTTGGCTGTGGTTTGAGGTTAAAAAAAATTAAGTGCTCCATGACAAAATTAAGAGCTTTCACAACACTGCTAAAGTTCTAATCCCTAGATTAGCCAGATAAAACATGATTATTTTTCCTTGGTCTTTTGTTGTTAAAAAGAGTGTTAAAAGTAGTCTATTTTCTAGCTTGTCTGTTGCAGGTTTCCATCTGATGTTGCTTAATCAGGTGTCCTAAGCATGTTGCACACAAGAAAGCTATGTGCTAAAGTCCTTCAGCATATCGGAGAAAGGGTCACATAAGGAGAGAGACTGAGGGGGAAGCGTCACTTATAGTTAGGAATCTTTTTCAAAATGCTAAAGTGACGTAGAGCCTTCATTAACAACCACCTCTATGACAATATAAGAACTCTCTAACCTGAAGTTCTCTCTTAGTTTTTCAAATATTTTTAATTACTTTCATCTCAGGTGACTACAATATTCCCCCTGCAATTTCCTTCCTTCCCTCTATGTTTTCTGACTGCACATGATTTGTTGAACATTCAGTTGTTTCAGAGGGGTTTGAAGATTTTCAAATAATGCTAGCAAATGTTTGTACAGCTTAGAAAGCACAACATGCAAGATAAAGGTTAAAGACTTTTGCCAGGCAGAAAGGCAATGACTATAGCTATCTATATGTTGGACCTTCATTTTTTTAAAAGATGTCAAGATGGCTAAACTTCTAAGGTGAAATACGTGCTTAGATGTTAAATTTCTTCATAAAGAAAAAAAAAAGTACCCCAGAGTTGTTTCAATTCATACGAAACATTAAATTTTAATAAAATAAACATATTTCCCTTCATCTTAAAATTCTGTATATTTTGTTACACTGCAATGTGGGGTAAAAATATAAAATTGAAAAATTTCAAAATGATTTATGGTATGTTTACATTTTCCAATATATCCAATTTACCCATTTCAAAAATATTGAACAGCTGATGGAAGAAAAATCCATCATAAGCTCTTAAATGCAGACTTTGCCTCTGTCTCAGGCACCTCTAAATCTAGGAAGCATAGGTTATGCTTACCCTTTTCTTATGATTATCAATTGTTATCTTCTGTCAGCTGTTTTTGGAGGCAGGATACCGGGTTAGCTAGATTTTGGACTTAACACAGTATGGCCTTTCTTACGTTGCTATATTCATTCTGTTGAGCATATCTGGTTTTTGTGACATTGCATATTCTATGGGAGTTGAATTTCATCTAAAGCTTCAAAGTTAACAGTTTAAAAAAAATCTTTCAATACAAACCTTGTTTTAAGCAATTCTATAACTGCTTTAGCTTGAAAATTGTCAGATATATTCTGAACAGAAAGATGAAGTGTTTCCAAATTGGTTTTAAGCAAAAAAGTTCTCAGATGTTAGTTTTCAGCTTTGGCTTCTGAGTATTGCCGCTTTATTTCCTTGTAGCTCAAATTTAGCTTGTTGTCTTTCTAGACTGAAAGCACTCTTAAAACTTTGACTCACTACTCCTTATACAAGAGGAGTGTGAGATACCCAAGTTATTAATGCTTTTTGGTTTCGATAACTTTGGCTTGATTTTGTGAAGCGCAAGTTCCCTACTTGCCCTTTAGGTTGAAAAGAATGAGAGTGAAATCTGAAAACTCATTTTTGAGTTTTGATGACATAATCTAGCTGAGAAGAACATGTGTTTGGGAATCAATACATCTTGTCCAAAACAACCTGTTGGAAAATCTGGAGTGATTGAAGCTAATGGGGAGTAAAAGGTGAGCATGATAGATATTGCAGGTCCAGGAACTGGTTCCCAAAACAATTTCAAAACCCTCATATCCTGTTTCCAGCTGAATGATACAGTAAGTTAAGCAGCTGTACAAGCAACCACGGGTCATTCTCAGCTGCTTATTTAGTATTCTGAATTCTGATTACCTTGAGTGGTGAAAAGCCCCAGTCACCATCACAAAGTGGCCTTCATGAATGACAGATCAGACGCAAAAGGGCCAGGGTGACTGCCAAGAGCAGGATAGGAATGGAAGGAAGTAATTGTCAGTTCAGTGCATACTGGAAGGGGAGCAAAGAGAGCAGCAGAAGCATGCATCTGGATTTGAACTAACAGCCCAAACAGCAGGAACCATTTGTTGAGGCTAAATTGCTGCTGGTATCTAAGGCAGCTGTTCCCCCTCTCCCTCTGTCCCTTCCAGTATTATGCACAGCATGATGAAAGACAGTGTAATACAGGGTTTCTTTCTTCTGCTTTTCAAGCACTAAATATAACTAAAACATGGCATTTATTAGTTACCATACTTCAGAAATTCTTCTAACAGATGTATTTGTAAATTCCCTACTTACTCTATCACCTAATTGCAGTTGTAGACTTTGATCATAGTAATCAGTAGGAAATTCCAAGGGATGCAAATTCTATTATTTCTTGCATACAGTAAGGAAGGGATTGGATTTGTAGGCAGAAATAACATTTTCTACCTGAGAAAGGAGCTGGCAGAAAAGCTACACAAAACTGTTCATGCAGAGACTGAAGGATGCAGGCTGATTTCTTTGATTCTCACCCAAAAGCTGAAATACTGGAAGTAGAAGTGACTCAGTCATGGTATTATCATGGGGCTTGCAGCCATGTCTCTGTTTTATTGGCATGAATACTAGGTATATTTCTCCCATTCTTGTTTGCTGATTGCTATTGGAAGAAGGATCATCTGTTATCCTCTTTACCATTATTCTGCAATCTTGTATTTGGCTCTTAGACCATACTATAATAAGTATGATGGCAATAATGATAATCTGTAGGTTACATTAATTTTTAAAGTTTTAAACACAGTTTAAGGATGTTTAACAGCTACCTTTAAAGTAAAATTTTAAACTTTAATTTGTCCCTTATTAAGGTTAATTATGAATTGGATACATCTGAGCAGGTCAGTGCTTAAAAAGACTTAAAGAAAAAAGAAGTTAAAGTATCTGTAATATACCATGGGGCAAATGGCATAAAAAATTACTTCTCAAGCTCACTGTTACATTCCTATGTTATTGTTAGCAGTACACCAAATCAAGTTGCTAGACACTAGTATCGTGTTGAGCAAATCTTTTTACTACTGAGGATATATTAAGAAAATACGTTCTTAGCACAAATCTGGAGATCTGACTCTCCTACCATGCTTCATTTAGTGTTTCTATCAGATGATCAGCAGTCTTACCTTGGTTCCAGTGTGTTGTTATTTATGCAGCTGAAATCAGCAAGAGATGTTCATGTGCACCTTTGCGGATAGTTTAAATTTCAGGTGACAGTAAAAACTAGTTCCAAACACCCTCAAAATAAATTATTCATATCCACCAATTTCGTACATATTCTCATTGTTCCTCAGATAGAAAAGTGTTGATTTTCAGTGGAAAATGACCATTGGAATATTCATTAAATCAAACATTACTCAGCTAATATTATTGAAATGATCATTTTAAGTGAAAGTGTAGATGCAAACTGGTTCCTAAAAACTACAAATGTGGAATTTCTTTTTGGTTTTTTTTTTTTTTTTTTTTTTTTTTTTTTTTTTTTTTTTAAAGCATGACATGTATTTTTTTCTTTG
>NDXB01000068.1:86862-98631 GCA_002631895.1 Agapornis roseicollis
TTTTTTTTTTTTTTTGTCTTTTTTCTGTCCATAGAAAGGAAGGATAGAATTTGGTCCCTAGTGGGTTTTAAAATGTGTCTGTGGTTTAAATTTTAAGGACAACAAAATGTGCTAAACAATTTCACTGCAATTCTGCCTGGTTAGATTGCAAAATGATCAAATGCTTTAGTGTTCTGATTTCCCATCAGTCAGTCACATTCTTTCAGTCCTGGAATAATCACAAAGGCCCAGGACACTACTGAGATTATTCATGAAAAACTTCTGTGGTTACGAAAAATGTTGAATCATGAAAGCAATTGCTTGAAAATTGTCCGCTTGGTGCTACCTGCATTCATTTCGAAATGTGTGTTTTCATTTCTCTGGAAAAAAAAGTCAAGAATTATAACTAAGAGGACATACGCTGTTCTGAAAACTCTGCTGCTTCTCTGGCTGTACGGCTATGCAACATGTTTATTCATGTTTTGATTCCATCAGACTTATTAAGTTTTACCAACTTTTCTTACTGAGATAGTGATTTGTAGGTAACTTACTTGTTTCATACGCTATAGAAATAGGTTGAAACATTAAAAGAGAGTCTCCACCTCAGAGATTTTGTGACTTATTGAAATCTTAGACAGAAAATGAGGATATTTTTTTCAAGCTGTATTTTAGGAAAGCAGCTGAAAAGAGAAGTGTGACAGTTTAGTGTTTCCCAGAAACTTAAAAGCCATTTGTCCATTGCCTGCTCTACACTAGAGAAGAACTGTATAACAGCTCTTTGAGAAAACTGCCCTCTCTCTAGAGGCTTTTGAACAATTTTGGTGCTGTTTACTTATATTTATAAATAACAACTTCCCCAAATCTTGCTTTAGCTCCAAGAGCTTGTTTGTTATAATATTCTGTCTGGATGTATTGATTTCAGAAAATCCACTCTGCTTAGGTTTGCAAGCATTAACTGAGATTTTATGCAGCCACAAATACACTTACAATCAAGCAATTTCAGGAAAATTAAAGATTCATTCCCTTCAGTAAAGGTGAGTGCAAACTTCTTTGTTACAGAGTTACAAAAGTGGAACATCATAAACACAGTTACAGAATCAGAACCATAGCTACAGAGCAACTTTTTCTCAGTTTGATGGTGAAATCCCACCCTCACTTTTTCACAATTTTCTGCTTGGTTCTTTTAAGAGGGAGGCAGTTTTGGTATTGCAATTCAGTTATTCTTTGGAATAGGATTGCACAAAACTAATGTAGCAACGTCAGTTCTCTCCCTTGTTTTGGAGATTCTCTGAGTTTATAAACTTTGTGGGCTGTCTATTAGCTATTTTATTCAAATAACCTCCTAGCTAGCCAAAATTTTTCATGGCTGCTGAAACACCTTACAAATTGCAAGTGCTAAAACCCACTAGTCATACCTATTTACCAAATGCATACTTTCTTCTTTGCCATGAACTTGTAGCAGAGATTGTGCATGGCACAACATTTTTATTGAGTCCTGACATTTTATCTTTTGCTTCTGTTATTATGCCAAGTACCAGATCTGCAAGGGCACTCAACTGGTTAAATATGCAGATGGGAACTGAGTGAAATTTTTAGAAGTGCCTTAATACTTCATTCAAGAGAAGTTAAATGCGTTATGGAGGAATGGCCTGTGATATGCTGGAAGTTTGAGACTCTTCTCTGTTAAAAGTGTTCATGGCTTTAGTCCGATTTGCCTTCACAGTCTGCTCTTCCCCACCTGTTCTTCTACCGCACATCTTCACTTGACTTTTTGCTCTTTTCCAGCTCTGTTTTAATGTAAAAGAGGGAACATTTTGAAACCTATAATTTACACCCTCTACTTAAATAATTCCTTAAAATATTCCTTTTCTAGTTAGTTCATAACTGGTTGTGTCTACAAAGCATTTTTTACCTCAGGTACAAAGTATACAGCATATGAGCAAATTGCATTGTAATTGTATTTATCACTTGTGTAGCTTGCTGCAGACTTGAACAACAGTACTGGGCTTTAAAGACAGATCTTGCACATTAGGTAGATTAACAGCAAGGTATCAGGCTGATTGTGTGTCTGAGATTTAAGAACACTGCTAGTAGGATACCAATTTGGTGCTTTAAATTGTGTCTAGAGCTGAGACAGCGAAATATATTAAATATAAAGCTTTCTCTTTGCTTTGCTTCATAAGCATTTTGTCCTTTGGGTTTCTTTTACTTGATTTAATAAGAATGAACATTTCTCTACTCTGTCAATTCAATAATGATTCAATAGACGTATTCTGTTATATAACCCTCTAATCCAAACTAGTCTAATATTTTTGAATATAACTGATATTTCTATCTAACTCTAAGCTATGAATTACTATGGGGTAGCTATTTTTCAAAATTTCTAAGCAACAGATTGGAAGAAATTATAAGAAAAAGTAGAGCTTTCAGGCAGCAGGAAATAGAACTGGCAGTATTTGGTTGGAAAACAAGCATTAGAGGATAAATTCTCCTCTACTCGGGGAAATGAGATTCCTATTTCTCTGTCAGTATGTGATTTTACTGATTACATATGGCTGAGATTTCCTCAAATGCATTAGCTAAAGAAGTGGTTCTTATGAATGCAAGATGTTGGTTTTTTTTTTCAGTGTATGTTTTTAAATGGTAAAAACTCAAAACAAATGAAATTATTTAGCATCTTTTATCACATTATTTTATGGTATTAGCCTAAAGTAGACAGAGGCTGGAACCCTTGTGGGCTAGATAATGTAAAATTGAAAAGCAAATAATGAAAGCCTTACATTATTCTTAACCTAAATAGGAAATTAAAAAAGCCAAACCAGAAAATAAACAAACAAAAAAAGAAACCAAATGAATGTATTACTGAAGCAGGAGTGAAAAGCAGAATGGTGCAAAAGTCATGGCAGGTCTAAAGGCTTGATTGTAGGGGTTTTTTTGTGTGTGTCTTTTGACTTTTTTTTTTCCCCAACTGAAGTTTTCACATAATTCAAAGTTGAGATCAGAGAATTTTAGGTGTCTCTATAAAAAGTGAATGACCTACTGCAGAAGGCATGATGCTAACAGCCCTTCAACGTGGATTATGGACTACCCATAGACATGATAGCAGACAACAGTCAAGCATTTGAGGTTCCCCTTTTTTGCTTTTAGTGAAGGAGCTCCTATCTCTGGTTTCTTTCTGCTTTGTTTTTCTTCAAGAAAATTTCATCAAGAAAGATAGACCTTAATAGACTCTACAGTGTTCTTAAGGAAATTGACTTTTCATTGCTTTGAGTTGGGCAAAAAATCTCGAGGGGGGTTACATAGCTGAAAACTCACTTATCCTCTCTTTGTCCTCTGTGCTGTCACACTTTCTTGACTGCTCTTGCTATTCACAGGCTGGCTACAATGTATGGCGGTGTCCCTCTCAGGGTAGAACTCATCTCCTTGGCATAGATTTCTCACAATTAAAAACATTTTAAAATTAATAACTTGTCTCTGCTCTATTACAGAAAAGACAAAGAATCTCAAAGCAAGTGCTAATCATATCAAAGGGTGGGAGTGTACCTCTCCACTGTGCACAGCTATCACGGTGAGAGGAACGGGCTATGGGTGATAACCATCTTTTCCACTGGGCTTTGGACTAGATCCTAAATAGTCTGTATTGTCAGTGGGAGATTTGGATATATCAGGGTGGCTGAATCTCAGAGACATCCCAAAGCGAAGGCTTTCTGTTTAGAAAGAGGTATACACAGCAGCATATGGCAGAGTAATTAAACCCAGTATTTTCCAAAACTTAGAAAATTGAGTTTTGGTGCCAAAGTGGGAGATGCTTGTCTAATCTCATCTCAGAACTTTAGTTTTTAGGTCAACTATAAAGGAATACTTTGTTAATCATCATTTTTGTTAATACACATTTTGTAGTTTTTCCATAACATAATTTCTAAAAAAACTGCCTACATATGTTAAAAGCTGTGGGGGGCTATTTTATATTTATGGGGGAAAAAAAGAAGCATTTCTGTCAAAACATAAATTATTTTTTGGTAATATGCAAACCTCAAAATGAGGAAACCCCCACTCATTTATTCTTGGAAATGTAAAATTACAGTTCCTTCAGTCTTTTTATTTTTTTCAGAATATAATGTCTACCCACTTCATAGTGGCAAAGAAAGACACATAACTGCAGTGAGTGCATAAGCTTCAGTCTCTTTGATGAATAAAAAGTTTTCTGAGATTTTGTGGGTTTTGAGAAGCACAGCACACAGGTTTGTAAAACAAGCATACGACAAGCTTTGCAATTCAGACTGGGTGAATTACACTTCTTGCCATTCCAGTCTGTCATTATAGAGACAGAGCTTGTAGTTAGCTTCTCTGCTCTGATCGTGACTGTCCCAGGTGGTTCTGTCTTCCAGGGAATTATCTTCACCTGCAGCATCTGCTGTCTCTATCTGTTCAAAGTAAATTGACAGATAGCCTTAATGGGCTTCTCAACTACCAGCTGCAATCTGTCTCAAGGGTTTCTGACAGCTGTAAATATACACAACCAACAATTCTTCTTTCCTGTGTGCTGGTAGTCCTGTAATTGTCCACAACTGGAATAAAATTCTAAAAGTCAGTGTGCAGTAGTGTAATACTGCTTGTTAAAAGTAGAATGAAATTTGGGAAGAAAGTCTGGAAGTGAAATGTTCAGAGATCTCCTTAAGCCTACTTTTGGCTTGTTTCTTTGGCTTTCTAATACTGGCATGTTACCTTGTGCAGAGGCATGTTGCCATCTGAACAGATGGGTATGAGTGTAGGTGGCTAGGAGGACATGTTTGCTCATCAAATGTGGTTGTTGAAAGCATTATTACCAGCCAAATATATTGGATCAGCTGTTCATCCTGGGCTTTTGTATCTATGTCAAAACTGATTCTCTGATAAAAAATGCATTAAATCATAAAATAATCGAATATTTATAACCCTTTAAAATGTGGAGTTTGGGTTTTTTTTGTTTGTTTGTTTGTTTTTTTTTTTTTAGCTTGGCAAAGCCAGCATTTTAATTCTTAGATGGTCGGTTAAAACGGAGGCATTATGACTAAGTTGCACCTACATAGTTTAAAAAAATCCTCTGCAGCTACGAAGTAAACCACACTTGTTGGGAGACTAAATGATACCACAGGTAGACAGTACTGAGAGAACCTATTGTAGTGTTTCATGGGAGTAGAGACCATTAGCGGTTTAAAGCACGTCAGTAAATTCTACTACATTTTTACTTTTGTACCCTAGACTGAATCATTTAGTACTGGTAGTAGAGCCACTTGTGGAGCTACATGTAGTAAAAGCTAGAATCTGCCTTAATTAGTGTAGGGCATCACAAGACATGTATTAATCAGTGGTTTTTTTAACTGTTTTTCGCCTTTTCTATTACAGTAGAAAATGTGTCAGAGAAGTAAAATCATCTTTGGTCCTTTTAGGCTGCACATATTCAGTAATTAGCAGTAATGTTAAAATTTTCCCATGAGATACTCATCTGAATTTTCAGTATGTACTATGTACTAGAAGTTATTAAACAGAACAGTCAGCCAAGTGAATTAGATCTGAGGAGAAGTTGCTGTTGTACATGGTGCCTGTCTCAGCTGCCTTTTCCTTAGTGTTCCAAGGTGAATCAGGCTCACAGACCTAGAGACCTACTAGAAGCATGTAGTTAAAAATGTGAGGTAACAGCTTTCACGCATATCATACAGTATCTAATTTCCCTTCACTCTTAAGCCTGCATCATCTTTCCTGCTGTCTTTTCAGAAAACAGCTGGATTGCAGGAAAGATGTGTATGGCAGGGGATTACAGGTTACATCTTGAGCTGGATTATTTGGTTTTAGATTTAGATGCCATGATCCGGCTGTGAATGAAACACAGTTGAACCGAAACACAGTTGTTACAGCTCTCTGTATCACTTATGTTGTTCAATGTGACAATAATCAAACTATGGCTCCCTGACACATACTATATCTATGCAACAAGTAGCATATATTGACAGAGCCTGCAATAAGGAACTGAGGGAATTTATTATGGGAATGTACTTCACACTGCTGATACTGTGGTCTAATGTAGGCATCAATTTGAACTGAGCCCTAGAAAATGTTTATTTCCTTATTTATTTTTAAATGAGTATGAAGGTAACCTGAATATAAACTGAGATCTAGCCAACATGATAAACTATGACATGTAGTCTTATGAATCAGTTCCTGAGGGTCAAATTAGTCCTATTTTCTGAATGAGACTTTAAGCCCATGTTCTCAGAAGTGTAGAACCTCTTGACTCCCATTCTTTGGATAAGCCCTGTGTTCCCAGTTGAGTGTGACGCTTAATCTGTTTGAAGTCTGTTTGAGCCTGTACACAGCTAGACACATGTTGAAACAAGTTTGATGAACTGTGGTTATGATTTTCCTTACATTGTCAATTACCTGAATTGTAACGCTTGGGTAAAAATAGAAATATGTGAAGCACCTGGGTGCCTCCTGCAGCTCAGGGACATAACAATTACCTAGCTCAGTACTTCAGAGGAAATTGGAATCCACTGAACTCTTCCTCTGAAATGGAAGGTGAATTAATGGACATAAATGAAAACTTCTTTTGAAGCTGATTCAAGTGTGCTTTGAGCAAACACAACCATTTATTTTCTGGAGAAATACATAAATAGATTTATTACAGATATTGTCTAGTTCTGTAAAAGCAAGTGGAATATTTGTCATTATTCCTGACCTACATTTTTTTTTCTACTGTACTCAGCCTTGGTTTTCTGCAATTAAAAGTGCTAGCTGATATTTCTAGTATCTCCTTTCCAAATGGAACAAAAGGTGAGTATTGAATAGGCAGAGAAATTCTGCTCTCCTTGAAAGCCAAGGGAGGTTTCCCTAGATATGTTTTGTACATTCTGGAAAAAGTCAAGCAACTACACCAGAATATGCTTTGCTGCCTCTTTTCCCCTTGCATGTGCCTTGCAGTAAGCACTTTTTTTCCTCCTTTAAGTTGCCTTCTAGGTTAAAAAAAACAACAAACAAACAATCCACAATTCTGTTAAATTATTTGGGACTGTTTTGGTCTTTGTTTCTTACTTCAGGTGTAATGCATTCAGAATCCTGCCAGCATTGCAGTCATTTAAATTGCAGTCAATAAGACCCTAAATCTCTGCTATCAAATATCATTAGATATAGAATGGTTTGGGTTGGAAAGGACCTTAAAGGTTATTCAGTTCCAACCCTTGTGTCATGGGCAGGGACACCTCCCACTAGACCAGGTTGCTCAAAGCTCCATCCGGCCTGGCCTTGAACGATTACAGGGATGGGTGATCCGCAGCTTTGTTGAGCAGTATGTTCCAGTGTCCCACCACCTTCACAATACAGAAATTCTTTTTAATATCTAACCTAAATCTACCCTCTTTCACTTTAAAGTCATTCCCCCTTGTCTTGTCGCTACATGCCCTGTAAGAACTCCCTCTCCAGATTTCCTGTAGACCCTCTTCAGATACTTCAAAGCTGCTCTAAGGTCTCCCTAGAGCCCTACCTTCTCCAGGCTGAACAAACTCAACTCTCTCAGCCTGTTTTCATAGGAGAGGTACTCCTGCCCTTTGATCATCTATGTGACCCTCCTCTGGATTTGTTTCAACAGGCTAGGGGCCCCAGAGCTGAACAAAGTATTTCAATTAACCACTGATGTTTATCTCCTGCATGATCCCAGCCAGCATTTATAAGCTTGGTCCTATGCCACACAGATCCTATTAGAAAAAAGTGAGTGAAGAAACAGTGCTGCAATCCCCTGTTCTTTCTTAAATGTTTAATTATCTGTGTTCCAAGACTACAAGGTCCAGCTTTGACTTGGCCCAGCTGCACAACCTTGCTTACACTGTTGAAGACCTGTGGGAAATTCTATTAAAAGGCAAGAAGGACAAAATTACAGCCAGCAGTAGGATAATGAAGATCAGACTGTCAGGAGCTCAAATATTCGGAAACATAAAAAATGGTAGCGAAAGACAAAACGCTTAAAAAGAAGAAGTGCCCAGGGGGGAAAAGACACTACTCAGGACCATTCTATGTTCGTTGGGTAATTGGCTCAAGCCATCGGTGGATGGAGCTGTTGGAAGATGGCAGCTAGACAGCCCCGAGGAGCTGTTCGTGGAGCCATGCAGGCTGACCTCTCCTTGTAGACTGGTGCCCACTTGGTCAGCAAAGACCCTGAGGGACACTTGCACTGAGAACATGCCAATAAGTTATAGCTCACCAAATCCCAGCTGCCTTCTATGTGGCTTAGCCAAGAAGCCACTGCTTTCTACTTTAATGTTGTGTGTGCCCTGTTTGCAGAGTATTTGTGTCTGCAGCTGAACATGCCCAAAGACACCAGCACAAAAGAAGGGCTGGGACAAAGGACATTCTTGTTTAACCCAGGGAAAGGTTAAAGAATATGCTAGAACCAGGGTCTGTATTCTTGTTGGGCTTATAACAGCTGTAGCGGTCTCTTCCTTTTATGTACTTCCATCCCTCCCTGGTGTCTGTTATGTAAGAAAGGAGCAAGATGGCTTAAGTGCCTCTTCCTGTGAGGGCATTCACAGGTTCATGTCCTGATTAAGGCAGATGTGTCCTGCCTGCTGGAGAGAGGGGCACCAGCTCTGGTGGGAGAGAAGGGACTAAGGCACATACCCTTTCTAGTGTGGTACTCCCTGCAATGCCTTCCAGGGTATGGAAAGGCACCTCCTCAGTGCATGGGGAGGCTTCTGGTGCTGGTGTCCTCAGCTTCCTTCAGGGTGTGTGAACAACTAGGGACCACTGGCGTTTCATATCCTTCAGGGAGGCATCCACATTCTTTCCATTTTCTTCACCCTTTGAAGAAATAACGATTTCTTTTCCTACTGAAAGTAAAAACTTCTATTTTTTAAAATGCAGATCTTCTAATGCAGTATTGGTCCACTTTCTGTGGAAAAAGTCCTATATCTGCATTCTCAAAAAGAAGGTGAAACTTCAAGCAGAAGAACACTACAATGTGCACAGTAGACTCTGAGATCTGTTTAAGAAAGCTGCAAAACCTGCAAGTATCATTCTGGTTCCACTGCCTGAAAACTTAGCACGCAGCCTTACCTGTGATGTCATATGGTATTTAAAAAAAAATAAATAAATAAAAGTGAAGTAGAGGAAGTGGCATAACCTTGTATTAGTATTGCTAAGAGAAAAAAAAAAATACCAGTTGTGTAGACTTTGGTATGCTTTTGCTGTAGCCAGTCCACCCTTTTGTTTTATGTGTTTTCATTGTGATTGCAGAGTGGAAATTAACCTATAGAATCCATGTGGAAATGACAGCTCAAATGCCTTTATAAATCATTCTAAGCCTCATTCAAACAGGGATACAGCTAAAAGAAATGTAGATATTCAATGTCTGTATAGAAATTCCTGAGATACTGGTAAATAAATTCACTCTTTAGTGAATGAAATTATTCAGAATAGCTAAGGGGAAATTCATTATGTGAATCAATCCAACACCTCTTGATTAATCTTGCCTCTGGTTTCAGTACTTCTCCTCTGTCATGCTGGAATATATGAAAATCTCAAATTCAAAGACATTATTATTCTGGTAGGTTTTGAATTTGTCCCTAAATATTTAGAATGCAGGATCCCATTTGTCCTTAAAACAGGATCTTGGGAATATCCCTGTAAAAATGATTATGTCTCAACAGAAGCAGCTGGAGTTTCTTGGAACGACTTAGAAAGGTCAGTCTGTAGCCAGCTCTGAGATTTGCTGTCCCATGGTAGCTTCAATATGTATTAGCCACGGAGTCAGACCATCACTTGATTTCTCCTTAAATCCTGGCCAGTAAGATAATAGAAATCTATGGTTGTTTGAGTATGGACTTATCAATAGGCACAACACCACCCTTCTTCCACCCTGCTTCTTTCAGTCTACAAGCCATAAAGCAAAAGTCCTGAAAAAGGTCAACTTTGGGTTTGAACACAAGGGAAAGACAACTACAGGTCTGTCTCTGAGGTATGAAGAAGGAACTTTAAATCTATAGTGAACATATTTGCGCTTACAAAGCAATCTCTTCTGCCTGTTACCCATGACATACTTTGGTTATGTACTGCTCTGTACCTATTGCCAGACCACAAGAGATGTCAGCAGGGGACAGTGTTTGCTCGTGAGGCAAAAAAAAAAGAAAGAAAAAATTTGTTTTAGATACTGGCATTTCACAACTTCCTGCACATGGAACTAACAGTATTAACATTATCAATTATCTCCATAACCATTGCAAATGTGTGGGCCCCAACACAGCTCAGCCAATACCAGAAAAAAATATAAGGTTTAATCTTCATAGCTTGTATTGTCCCTACACATAGCGTCAAAATCTACCATCTTCAGACTTTAGCATCTGTTGAATAAGTCATTCTGAATAGATCATGCATTTAGCAGAAAACTTAGTTTGAGATCAATACCAAACATTTACATGCCAATTTTTGAATCAGAGCCATAGTTCTGGAACCTTTTTCCCTCCCTGTCACTCTGTTTTCCAAAACACATAAGCAGTCTCAAAAAAAAAAATGGTAATGTTTCAGAACATTTTATTTTATATCCAAGTAGATTTTTGCCATTTTATCTCCCAACTATTGAGAATTTATTTTACTTTGTGTTTTTTAAACAGCATATTAATATGAATCGGTTGCCAAATATTTGGTTAATAAAAATAAAAATCTGCTTATTAAAAATAAATTTGCAGTTTTGTGCATCATTTGATCACAACCATTTTTTTGTTTTTCCCTTCTACTTTACCACTTGCCTCTCACTACTAGATTCATAGAATCATAGAATCACAGAATGGTTTGGATTGGAAAGGACCTTAATATCATCTAGTTCTAGCCCCCCTGCCATGGGCAGTGATGTCTCACACTAGACCATGTTGCCCATAAAGTACTGAGTAGTGAGAACAGCAGTTAAAAAAAAAAAAACAAAACCACAACAAAACACAACAAAAAACAACCCACCTCCCCCCCAAAAAAAAATTAAAAAACCCCCAAAACCCCACCAAAAATAAACAGGAAAACTCAGCATTTTAAAGAACATAAGTTATTTTCCTGAGGGTATTATGTGGTTCTCTTAATACTCACCACAAAATGATGAACAGCAGCAGAAGTGCCTCTGGATTTATTAGGTAATCTGCCTGATTTTGCACACTAGGACAGAAAATTCCCCTAAAATTGCCACAGAATTGCTGAGGAAACCTGTCATGCTCTCTGTGCTATTGGCACAATAAAGTCTAACAGCTGGGAGCTAAACCTATTGATCCCAAAAGTTTTCTCCCTACATTTGGAAATGTGCCAGATGTTCTAGAACAGATTATGGAATTTGGCTATTACCGCATGACTCATTAAAAAATGAAAGTGATTCCATTAGTGTGTGTGTTTGATAATGGTTGGAAAACCTTTGTGGAACTCATTTTTAAGTCTTGATTGTCAGATTAGAGGAGTGATTGGTTTAAGAAAGGCATGTGAATGCCTGTTTCTTTCCTAAATTTGAGGAGCTGACACTGCCTTTTGTACAATACCAACTCAATCTAGAAGCTTGTCTAAATTTACAGTATGTATCTGGGATTATTTAATACTTGATAGCTTGAAAGAGTTTTTATGGTTTGAAGTTTTCCAAGTTATTTTCCTTTTAAGGCTAAAAATATAAAAAAATCCAAATTTTTTTTGTTTGTATTCTTTTTTTCGTTTTGTTTTGTTTTGTTTTGTTTGTGTGTGTGGTTTTGTTTTTTTTTTTTTTTTTTAAAAAGCTGGCAGTATGTTGTTTTTTTCTTTTTT